>JAGSMT010000258.1:0-261538 GCA_029286875.1 Lamproptera curius | reverse complement strand
GGCATGTAAAGATAAATCAGTTCTTTTGCATAGGTCGGAGTCAGATTAAAATAATTAATAAAAATTAAAATGATCTGAAACCGTCAACTGACAAACGTGACATCCAGTACCGTACCACGGCGTGAAAGTGTTCGGAACGTCGAATTAAAAAGTAAATAACGCGATAAAAATCCTAAAGTAATTTTATATATAATATTCGCGCAAGCAATAGAAATAATTACAAGTACACTTAGCCAATTGCCAATCCGCCCACTCAGCATGGCAATTGTAAGCAACTCTTATTAAAGGAAGTCAAAAAGGTCGGCCGTTTTGGCTCTTCAATCAAAAAGGCTTTGTCCTGCAATGGACTGCTTAAGGCTGTTTACGATAATGATGAAACTAGTTTCATCTTCCATGAACAGCCTGCTTTTTAGACCAGTAGGCACATTTTTTGAGAATCTTAAGGCTTTTTCGTACAATAATGTAATTGTTACAAATTTTCCAAAAATGCGTCTGCACAGTGTACATCGTCGCATAAAATGAAAGATATCTATGAATCTTGGTATACTTTTCGATAAATGATGACTATATTAAATGACAGTGGTAAATCTAAACAATTCATTTTGTGATAAGTTTCGTGGTTCGGCTTTGGCAAACACAACAAGATCAAGGGCAACAACCGTTGGTTTTGTAGTGATTATGCCAGATGTTACATCTTGATGTTGTAGTCCTGCTGAGCATCTCATGCCGGATCTTCTCAGGTCGGTTGATCATTTAAGGGCTTGGGTTTCTGAACCGGTGATAGATTAATTGAGAATCAATAAAAAAGTATTGTACTTTCACTGTGAACTCCTAAATGACCCGGACACGCCAATTGGCGACAGGAATCCCTTAATTGGATTTTTCGTACATAATAAAAAAAGAGTTCTTAGAGTTCTTCCTCTCCAAAAAGTCAACCAGCAATTACCCACTTTGGTTCCGTTGCCCTACTCAAAATTTCCCAGAAGTGTTGCATTTAAGTCAGCCATCCCACCGTCATCCTATCAACACCATGAGCTTTGGAGGAATGTATGGTTCTATCCTCATGGATATTTCATAAGCCTTACATTGCCGACCTCATGTTTGAAGTGTATCGATGTCGGTGCATATATCTGTATGACCTACTACGGATACCGTTTTGATATTCTGATGATGATAGTATAATGTGTGCAATCCTTGACGACACACTTTCGATATCAATAATGTTTTAATGAGAGATTCCGTTACCTCAATGTTTGGAGACTAAGGTCTTCAACCAGTGACCTATGGCACTGAGACGTAGTCGTTCACTGGTGGCCAGATATCTTCCCCAGAGTCAGCAAGCTGAAGTAGCAATGAGCCGGCCACATAGCTCGAAGATATACTCGATGGGAAAATAAGGTTCTGGAGTGGTAGCCTCGTACTGGTCATCGCAGTGTGGGATGATGTGTGGAGTCGTGGGGGATCCACGAGATAACGAGTGATGGCGCTGGATCGTACTTCTTGGTGAGCTTATGACGAGCAGTTGGTTTTATATAATTTTTTTGTTATCATGTGAAATATGAATATAAAAAAGGGAAGTTAATATAAATTGCACAACTTTCAACATGTTGCATAAAAAAATTCTTAAAAAGTGAAAACAAAACCCCCTAATGAATAGGAGTGTAGGGAAGGCCTATGTCCAGCAGTGGACTATCACAGACTGATGATGATGATGATACTCTTGTACACACCCAAATATAGTTGGCCATTCGAATGTAGATGAATATAGTATTAAAATATTTTACTGGCATTTCCTACAGGAAAATGTCTCTAAACTGGGGCCCGCAACAGCAATACACGCATGCCATACAAAACATGAATATATAAACATTAAAAGCAAAATATTAAACGGACATAATCATCCAACCACGAAAATTTTAATAGGTAATATAACATTATTCATCAAAAACCATTATTATTAATAATTTTATCTCTTAATTAAATGTTATTATTTTTAACGGGTAGATAATCAATGACAATTATTTTTGCAGTTTACAAAAGAAGGGTTTTTAATAAATAAAATGAAAAAGACATATTTTTTTAATTCTTAAACGCATATCAAAAAATATTTATCTATTCATGAATATCTATTGTGCCCCCTTCAAAGTAATCCCCATGAGATATTATACACTTGCGCCAACGGTTTTTCCAATTTTCGAAGCACTTCAAAAAATCATTTATTTTATCTTATTCAGCTCCTCCTTCGATGCCATCTTTATTTCGTCAAGCGTAGGAACAATAAAGTCACAGGTGACTAGATCTGGGGAATACGGTGGCTGCGGCATCATAAGTGTGTTGTTTTCGGCCAAAAAGTCGCGCACAAGCAACGATTCTACATTAGATTAGTTATTTATTAAAAAGTAGTCCTTTAAAAAACCGACAAAACATTGCTCTTTTCAGAAAAAAAAATATTTTCGGCAATTTAACAGAGATACCCTCTTCTAATCCGCTGTCAGAGTTGACTCGTGCAAAAAGTAAATGTAGTTACGCATTTACTCTCTCATTTTCCGCTAAAATGAAGCATGGACTAACGAACGTTAAAGTTAAATACGTAGTCAGTATGAAGTGAAAGAATTTTCTAATCCATTTATTACTTGTAAATCTTTAAAGTCATTGAATTTTATAACATAAACTAGAGGGCTAAACTGTTTTTGATTATACGGAGTTATAATCAGGGTCAAAATTATCATGATAACATTTTTTACGCAGAGCAACAGTCATATGAGTTCCACGATCAAAAAATAAACTGCATTCGATGGATCAATTAGTTGTCAATAAAATTAAATGCACTGGCTTCCTAAACTGCAAAATATGATAGTAACAAACCGAGTTTTTACAAGCCCATTCATGCACGGATCATTTAAGACAATTATGTGATTGGCCCTTATTTTCTAATCAATCAGAAAACAACGATAACGCAAAATTATTTCCCCATGGGAATCGAAGCAGCGACCTCCAGTTTGTAAAACAAGAGCCAGTTACCACTGGTCACTAATTTATTCGCTTTTAGTTCAAACCTGCAAAATATAAACCTATTAATAAATCCAGATGTATAATATATTGGCATGTTGGCCTTTTGAGGGCGACGGCGGGCCGCTGTGCGCCCGGAGTCCGTTTCGGGCGCTGGCTGTTAACCACGCGGGGCGGGAACCGCCGGTTGGGGACGTTTCGTTTTGGCGCCTTAAAGCCGGAAAGGTAGTTCCCGTGTGGCCGGGGGTTAACGCACGCAGGAGGTTCGAATTGGCGGACTTCTTGTCCTTGGTCTGGGACAGGATGGGTACCGTGGTCCTGGGGCATTTAAAAGAACGCGTAGCGTATTGGAATTTTGGCAGTTGTGACACTGCCCTGGAAACCATTAGAATGAGGGCCGTTTCAAAAGTAAGACGGCCGATCCCACAAGTTGCTCGGCTTCCCATATGCGCTTTCCTTCCTTTGAGCGCTCCGGGCGTGACTTAGCACCATGCCGTAAGGGCGTTTGGTGCGTGGGTGGGCCAATTCGTTTGTACCCTAAGACTGGAATCTCTAACCTTTTAATGCCAAGTTACTCCGAACATGGGATCTCCTCAGGCGGCCCTTTGACCACTGTCCTTGGCACCTCATCCGGGAGCGCGAATGTTTTATTGGTGTTCCTTTTTCCCGGAGGAAAGAGGTCCCCCAAAAGTCGTCGGAATTCCGAGGTTGTAATTTGATCCCCTGATTTCTATCAGAGGCCTCAAATTTGAATCTATTGGATAGGGCCGAGCGAAAGTCAAACCCATTTCTTCCCTCGGGAGGTAAATCCGGGGGTGGGCGTTTCCCACGGGTGGCCGTGCCTGGGCTGGGACGGCTGGGCGGGGCCGGGGTTGGGGGCGCCAAATCGGCGGGATGGGAAGGGGGTTTTGTCGCCTGGGGAGGGACGGTTTTGACTTTTGGTTTTTTCTTAACCAATTATATATAACGTCCATATTCAATTATCATCATTAACATCAGCCTGTGTCAGTCCGCTGCTGGACATATCCCTCCGTTCTGCTATTCTAATCATTATTATATTAAAGAATATAATAATTATCAATGAATTAATTTAACAGGTAATATTCTTTACCTGGAATGTAAATCTTTTATAGTCATTATAAAAATAATAACTGCTTATAGAAAGTCTACGGCTGGAAAAGGTATAAAGGTGTAAGGTATTTCCCAAGTGGTACCTTTAGGAGGATCTTCCCATTCGTTGACTTTCTGCACATTTGCTTTCTTTTTTGATGCCCACTCAAAGGTCTTTAAAATGGAAAAGCCACGCAGAGAATAGATTGAGCTCTAAGATACCCAGGTTAAGGCTAACAAAATTTTTTCAAGCATAATAGTATAAAAATGTATAATTAACTCATGATAGTCAAACACAACTGACTAATGCGATTCTTACGAAAGAAGTTAAAACAACAAACCAAAAAAGGCCTACCGCTTATTTAAAATTTATTTATTGGGACCCAATTTCAGAAATTGGAAGTCGGTCATTATATACTATTTCATAAAAGCGTTAATAAAAAACAAATATAAAACGTGTGGAATTATTTCACATTATGCATACAGCAAATCTCCTGGTTACAATATAATTATTATTTTTAATAAAAGTCAAACTAATATATAAACAAATAATAGTAATGATAATTTAAAAATTTTAATACATGCTTTGCTTTAAAAAATATAGGTTATGCTTTTACTTACAAATATAGGATATATATCTGTGAACATGTAAAATAACTCGGGACAGTTAGACTAAGTTTAAAGTCTAAGGTTTTGAACCGGTGTTAAATTTTTCTTTTTCATAAGTACTGAATAGAACTTAAAATAAAATAAAATAAATAATAAAATAACTCAAATTTTTGACTGGACTTTTTGTTTTTTTCTAAGGCCTATCTAAGTTTATACCTTTTTTTTTTTATAAGCAGAATTCATTTACAGTATGTAACAAACCCATAATGCGTTGTGTACAAACAATATTTATTCTATCTCATATTAACTTCCAATACTCATAAAAAAATATTAAGACTAAACACTATAATATATTGAAAATTTTACTGTATCTGCTATACAGCTTTATGGTAAAATACTGTAAATAGAACCCTTGCAAGACTTAAGAAAAAATAACTAAAATGATGCTCGCGTAGCAAACAAAAAAAATCTTGTTTTTAAAATCCTATAATTGTACAACAATTATGGTAATAAAACAGGTAGGAAAATGTTACAAAACGGTTTTTTTAATTTTTCTTGTTTTGGTTAACATTATTTTAGCGGAAAAATCTTTTTAAAATTGTCAAAAATACTTTTCTTAAGGAACAGGGGTAATCATTTTGTAATTTTTCTTTTTTTATACAGTACCAAATTTTAAATACTTTTGGTAATTTTTTAACTTTTTAATTTTTTCGGTAACGATTCAGGGGCCTTGCTTGCCAGATTTGGGGGGCGATTTGGTTGTTTGGAATAACTGTACTTGTTCCGACAAGGGGGAATGCAGTATTTTTACGTAAGAAAAATGTTAGGTTAAATAAAATTTTACTTGGAGGTTTTTATTTTGTTATTCTTTTGGATCCTGGGGGTCAATATCCATATGTTAATCAATAAGTTTAACAAAATCAGATCGATTGAAGGTTTGGACGAAAGTTTATCCTAGAAAAGATCAATGGAAAACAAATGAATTGAAATATAAAATTTTACCGAAATATTTTTGAAGCGGTGGCAACGTGGAGCATTTTAGTATTCACAGTAAAATCACTTTTTATATTGAAACCAACAGCGTGATTTTAAGCGCTTAAAGTTAATTGAAATAACTGTTCCAAATTCGAATCAAAAGTATTACTGCGTTGATATCCCCATAAAGAGGATTAAATATGTCCAACATGTTAAAAATCGTCTCCTCTTTTTCTTCTTTAAGCCGACCTATACAGTGTTTTTTGTGGCAGTGAACTTTATCAGTATAGTTTTCGTAAAAGAGTTAAACGTTAAATATATTTTTCTTACTAAGGAATAAAGCATAAGGAACTTTTTCGGTAAACCATTAAAAAGACTTTTGGCAATTTACACTGATAAAAAATCACCCGTCTGGCTCCCTTCAATGTTGGTTATTTTAAGGTTATTAAAGGACTGAAGCCAGTGGAGATCCATGGTAAATAAGGTTGCATAGACTGGATTGATCATGACGGAGGATTATGTTTTAATGAAACATTTCTCGGTATTAGACAGAAGTTACGCTGCATTTTGTTTACTTAACATCAAACATCATTTTCACTACTCACTTCAGATATTTGTTAATAGTCAATAAAATTCTTCAACATCTAGTTAACATTTAGTTAACTATCAAGAACGATAATTAACTTCGCATTCCAAGAGTACCGGAAATCTCTTTTACTTAATTTGCTTATTCAAGTATGCAAGTCACAAACCATGTAATAAGCTTTGTTCACCGAATGATTACGTTTGAAGCACGTTCTTTTGATAACTTTATCCTGATGAAATGTACATTGTATGAAAATATATTTTACGAGCCATACAATATAAATAACAATAATTAGGCACAAAGGTTTTCACCTTCCATTTTAACGAAACAATTCTATATTGTATTAAAACTATAAAAATAAACATAAAAACATTATACTATTATTCTAAACGGAAAATTAGACCTTGACTGGGAAACCCTTTATCATGCAAAAGGCATAAAGCCTTTTGTAAGTAATGTTTAAAATTAAAAGAAACAAATAAATAAAATCTATTACCTTCCAAGCTACGCGCATTTAAAGTTAAGCCTAAATAGTTTATTTTTAATGCAAAAAAATAAATAGTTTAAAATGCAATATAGTTAATATTAATTCTCCCTGTAAGTAACGAAATTCTTACATTTGCCAAATGAAAATGTATTTATGTTGTCGATTATCCAAACAAATCGAGGTTTGTTGCAAGAAATATTAAGTTTATATGTGGAAAAATCGGAAATAAAAGAAGAAATCACAATTTTTACATAATGCATACTTTATGGTAGTACAGCATAATTCAATGGTCAATACATTCAAAATAAATTCATAAGTACGGTTCTTATACTATTCATCGTATTAACTGCGTCCCGAGCCTAGTGATAAGGGTGTGCTTTAGAAACCGGAGGTCGAGGGTTCGAATCCTGCAGGGACTCATCAAATTTTCAATGTTGTTTCCTAGTAGGTTAGGGCGATTTGGGCGATCACCCAATGGACCTCCGGTTTCTAAGCCACACGCCTATACCACTAGGCTACGGAGGCAGTCGGACTATATATATATATATATAATCACACATATAATTTGGTACCTTACATTAAACCTATATTTGTCTACCAAAATATTATATTTTCTTAAACCGTTACGATTCTATAAAAAAGTATTATCATTAGCATCATCATAAAAAGTGTTAACACGTAAATATTTTATAAAAGACTTCCATGAAGTAATTTATTTGTAAAAGCGGTAACTTGAATGCACAGTTTATATAATTACTACTTAACTACCTGAAGTAAAAAAAACCTGTTTCAATACATTTTCAGGTATAATTTTCTAATAGTAAGCAGCAAAGCTAATTTCAAAGCGTCTGTTGAAAATTCAGTGCATAATTAAAGACTGTGAAATCCACTGCAGCTTATGCAACAAAGAGCTTCTTTGTAGCACGGATTAAAGTAAAATAATACTGTTGTTAATGCACACAAAGAACTCCTATTTTCTACTACGGTCAGTCATAGGAGAAATTAAGTGAAATAAAACCTTTAATACAAACTCAACTGTAATTTAGCGAACTTTGACTAGGAATATATTGTAAAAAGTAATCCAAAGCAAAAAAGCTGCATCCGTTAAGTGATTGACAAACTATACAGATAAATAAAATTAGAGTGCTTCTGAGTAACATTAAAATATCCATTTTTAAATGATTTCATTATGTAATATAACAGATACATATGACACCTTTTTTTTTTTTAAATTAGTCTCTCAGTTTGTCTGTTTGTTTAAGCTTACAATTTTTTTTTAAATTTTTACCTTACAATTTTTTTTTAAATTGGTCAAGGAGCTATTTATAGCATTAATTAATTAATACAAATTCCATTAATGCTTCCTTTAAAAATTTTTTTTACGAAGCACCCTCAAAACCAAAAAGGCTGCTCAATTATTTGGCTTAATTTTTCTTATACTGTTAATTGATGATGGATTTTTAATTTAAATTACATTATAAAAGAAAATATTATTCAATTATTTAATCATTAACATAAACAGAACTGATGTTTGTTAATTGCTAGTTTTTTTTTGAATAAAGTCTGGTCGCAAAACTTAAATAGAACTATTTAGACTACTGCTTATATTCAATTCGTGATATTACGTTTAAAAAAAGTGCTCTATTGGTATTTACTCAAAATGAATATTAGTTTAGTCGTAATATGAAAGCAGTAGTTTTCTATTGTCAAGGCAATATGCAATATTGAATAATTTTCAGCGAGATTCTCCTCCCCCTTCCCATGGAAGTAAGAAAATTACGCAACTATCATTTATGATTCACTTTATTACGTAATGTAAAATATGTTACAAAAATATAAACAAAATTGTAATGTTACTGTTACCCAGTTTTATATAAAAGTACTGTAAAAGTCGGTTATTACACGTTGGACGTCGGAAATTAATTGAAAAACGTGTTAAAATTAATTAAAAAGCCTTTATAGCGAATTAACGACACGGGTTGTTGTCGTGACACCTTGAACGGGAGGGATTATTTTTTAATTTGATTGTGTTTGCTGATATATAAATATTTTAATACTCCCACGTAGACTACTTGCATGAACAGAAATTTAAATCTTGTGGAAGAAGTATTGCATGTCTAACCTTTTATATCTAAATCATTAAGTCTTTATATATCTCACTGACCATAAGTTAATGAAACAATATCTTTTGTATGTTTTAGGTACGACTGCTAGCGTAATTTTACGAGTCTACTTACTTTAAAGGAAATTACATGATTATTGGAACTATTGTTTGTTTCTTCGTTTTATTGTCCCTTTTCTTGATTCTGTATCTGTAAAGATACAGCAGAATATAGAAAATATCTACTGCTCATATTTTTAGCGACAGCATGATATTTTTTTAAGAATGTTTGGACCATTTTTTAGATTTTTACGTGGCTTTACATTATGGCGAAATGTCGATCTTAAGTACTTTAAACATTTTGAAAATGACTTGTTGAAGCGTCATTTGACTTTTTAATGATTTTACCTGCTCATACACATTGCCAAGTATATGACAGGTTTTGATTTGCATCTCATAGCACATGGCCAGCTTTACTAACAACTTTTACTAAATCGTCTCTTATCTGTACATTCCTAAATCAAAGCCTTTGCATGTTTAGCTAATTTAATATTGGACTTGCGACCAGCCTTTGCTTTGCACGAGAGCTATGCTTATAGAAATATACCTATAAGATTAAGCATGTGATATACATATAAATTAATCACTCTATGTATTAAAAATCCAAATCAAAGTCTGTTACGTAGTTTCAAAAATTTAAGCATGCATAGAGTTATAGGACAGAGAAAACGACTTATTTTATGGTGGTAATGTCAGTCCATACGATGTCAAGAACTCAATCAATGGTCAACCATCAACTAGTACACAAAATTGGATTTTAGCAGAGACATTGATAGTTGAAATTAATTTTAATAAAAACCTGATATTACTGAATCCTTATTTGTTTTTTCTGTTCCTTCTTTACCTGAGAATGTTTTTGTTATTTCTGTCTATGAAAACCACCCCACCACCACACACAAAACTGTAAATTCTTTTCTCAAATTTAAACTTAGGTTTTTCAAAAATACATTTTTTCATCAACGGTTTGTCAATTATGCAAATAAAGATTTAAATTTACTTTTAAAACGAAAATGTTATGAGTAAAACGATTAGCTCCTTTTTGGGTAAGTCGGACGATAAATATATATATATATATAACACACATATAATTTAGTACCTTACATTAACCCTATATTTGTCTACTAAAATATTATTTTTTCTTTAACTGTTACGATTCTATAAAAAGTATTATCATTAGCATCATCATACAAAGTGTTAACACGTAAATATTTTATAAAAGAATTCCATGAAGTAATTTATTTGTAAAAGCGGTAACTTAAATGCACTGTTTATATAATTACTACTTCACTACAGTAGTAAAAAAACCTGTTTCAATACATTTTCAGGTATAATTTTCTAATAGCAGCAAAGCTAATTTCAAAGCGTCTCTTGAAAATTCAGTGCATAATTAAAGACTGGAAATCCACTGCAGCTTATGCAACAAAGAGCTTCTTTGTAGCACGGATTAAAGTAAAATAATACTGTTGTTAATGCACACAAAGAACTCTACTACGGTCAGTTATAGGAGAAATTAAGTAAATAAAATCTGGTTTTACAATAAAATATACAGACCTTTAATACATTCTTATTCAAACTCAACACTAATTTAGCGAACTTTGACTAGGAATACATTGTAAAAAGTAATCCAAAGCAAAAAGCCGCATCCATCACTAGTGATTTACATCTGACAAACTATACAGATAAATAAAATTAGAGTACTTAAGTAACATTAAAATATCCATTTTGAAATGATTTCATTATGAAATATAACAGATACATATGACACCTTTTTTTAAATTAGTCTCTCAGTTTGTTTAAGCTAAAAGCTTAAAAAATTTATTTTCGTATCAATACTCGCGTGATCGAAGTCGTGACAACAGCTAGTTCATTATATTATTTAACGACCCACTTTGCGCAGTGGTTGGACCGGACCCAACCAGGACGGTTGTTGATAGGATAATATAGTACTTTGTTTGTTGTGGAAACAAACCCACCCGGTTTGTTTCCCACAACAAACAAAGTATATAGTGTATTTCTATGTCTGAGTGTACGTACCTATATAATATGTATTTACTTCCAACATAAAAGGAAGACTATGTATTTATCAGTTATATATTTTCCGTAGTACAAACTTTGCTCAGTTTGGGACTAGATGATGGTGTGTTATTCGTCAAATATTATTATATATATAAAATTATTATATTATTAATAAGATCGACTGATGTATGGCGCGTTTTGTTGGGTTGGGTTTTTAAATGGATTCAAAGTTTACATAGTAAGTTTTAATTAGTAGAAGACAATAGAAGCTTTATCACTGTGTCGTTTGTTACATAAAAAATAGATAAATAATGCTATCATTTGGTTTGAAGGACGTGTAAATAGTACAATTAAGTATTTACTGAATTGGTCTTAGATTTTAAGTTAGGAAAAATAAACCAACGATATGACTTAATTTCGGCTTGCATAATCTTTTAATATCACAATTAAATTTGACAGCTATAATTTTTTTAAAATTGGTCAAGGAGCTATTTCTAGCATTAATGGAATATATTGTTTACTTACTATTTTAACGAAGCACCCTCCAAACCAAAAAGGCTGCTAAATTATTTGGCTTAATTTCTTATACAACAGTATACAAGTTGATGATGGATTTTTAATTTAAATTACATTATAAAAAAAATATTTTTCAATTATTTTTTATAATGTAATTTAAATTTAATTTTTATTTAATCATTAACATAAACAGAACTGATGTTTGTTAATTGCTAGTTTTTTTTTGAATAAAGTCTGGTCGCAAAACTTAAATAGAACTATTTAGACTACTGCTTATATTGAATTCATGATATTACGTTTAAAAAAAAGGGCTCTATTGTCATTTACTTACAAATGAATATTATTTTGGTCGTAATATAGAAAGCAGGAGTTTTCTATTGTCAAGGCAATATGCAATATTGAATAATTTTCAGCGAGATTCTCCTCCCCCTTCCCATGGAAGTAAGAAAATTACGCAACTATCATTTATGATTCACTTTATTACGTAATGTAAAATATATTACAAAAATATAAACAAAATTGTAATGTTACTCTTTGCACCCAGTTTTAGATAAAAAGTACTGTAAAAATCGGTTATTACACGTTGGACGTCGGAAATTAATTGGAAAACGTGTTAAAATTAATTAAAAAGCCTTTATAGCGAATTAACGACACGGGTTGTTGTCGTGACACCTTGAACGGGAGGGATTATTTTTTAATTTGATTGTGTTTGCTGATATATAAATATTTTAATACTCCCACGTAGAATACTTGCATGAACGGAAATTTAAATCTTGTGGAAGAAGTATTGCATGTCTAAGAAGTATTTAAAGTAAAATTAAAAATTTCCTAAATGCGCTTATTTCCTCGAGGACTAACTCTGTTTTTGCCTTACGTTAGCTTGGAATATGCCTTGTTGTATTTTTTTGTAATGTTTACATTTAATTGACTATTGCAGAATATTCTTACCGTATCGATAGATATATTGGTTCGCAAATAAATGCATACTTGTTCCTCATCATCATCATCAGCTTCCGATAGGCCACTGCTGGACATTTGGGGTTTTGATCGTATCCCACCACCCTGGTCCAATGCGGGTTGGTGGAGGACCGACTTTACATGCCCATTCGACGCATGGATCATCTTACTTTTCAGACAGTTGGGTGATCGGCTCAATTTGCCCTAACCAACTAGGAAACAACAATAACATTTTGTTGAGCCCCTGCAGGATTCGAACCCAGACCTCCGGTTTCTAAAGCACACGCCCATACCACTAGGCTACGGAGGCAGTTGTTGTTAATCATGCATGAATTTAAATAAATAAATATATTACAAAAATGCGGTTAGCATTATCTCAAGAGGTAAGCCGGTTTTATTTCCCATAAAACGACTCCTATACTTTCCTATATTTTTTGCGAATGAAGGCAGACACGTAGCCGGTCCACCTGATAGAAAGTGGTCACCAATGCCAAGGTACATCGGTACTACCATGTTATTACGATAGTGTTTTCACACTCCCGTTTTACAGCAGAAATAGGAATACCGTGGTGGTACCACATCAGTCCACCCCCAGGGACCACCTCTAATAATCTTTTCTTTTTTACCCGGGGTATCGAAAGATTTTGTGTTGGGCTATTATATAATATTTTAGTATGATGCAAATAAGTGTGAGGTGATTGTTAACGTAAAAAAAATATTTAAAAACAAGTTAAGACTTATCATTATTTTAAATGAAAATGTAAGTTAATTTTTAACAGACTTAAGTATATTAGTATATGTTTACATCAAAAAGATCATAATCAAAGTAGCGTTTGAATTACAAATTAATAGGTTTATGTATGTACGTTTTATGGACTTGAGCAAGACACATTGTGTCTGTTTTAGTTCTTTGTTTAGTTCATATTGAAAAATTTTCATTTTTTATCTTCTTGTGGAAGCGTGAAACTTCTTGTTCATTACGAACCAAAATCTCTTAATCTCTAATCAACATTTTTTAGCAATTTTTGTAGAAATACTAATTATAACTTTTAACGTTATGATGACTCCTAAAAACACTAACCAAGTTCTTGGAGTCATCATGTAAAACGTATTTAGTGTTAAATCTCATCAACTATAAGATGTATAACAGCAATAGGTCGTGAATCCTTTTAGTTTTTAATTATTTCGAAGGAAAATTCAATGCATTACATGTTAAAGCAATCTATAAAGTTTGAGATTATAGTTTAATTATAAAATTGTGTTCAAATAGAATAGTTTTATTGTTCGATTAGAAATGTGGATAAATAAATAATCAGTAATATTTAAAGTTTACAAAGCTCCTCCAAATATATTGCTTTGGTACCACATCGTCAGATTACATTTTTTGTAAACACACTAAAATCTGTACAGGAATTTGTATAACTTTTGGCAATTATCAACATTTCTCTTTGAGTAGCATCTGTCCATAAAGTCCGAATGTGCTATTCGGACTTATTTAAATTCTGGGGTATTATTAAAAATTTATCTGAATGAACCCATCATAAAAATTTTAGTTCCGTTTCATAGCGGAATTTTAAACAGGAAGTAATATTTCATTTATTAATTATTTATTGAGATTGGCGTACTAGGTGCAATCAAATATGATATATGCTATTTATGTACGCAAAAAAATTGGCTTATTATTATTTTGTAAATTATATTATAACTGTTTAAATATTACTTCATTTATTTCAAATTTAATGTCTTTCTAAATCAGGTAAAATCCTCACAAAAATTAATAATCGCGGTGCCACTTTTAGACATGTTTGCACTTTTAATTTAAAGCTACCCGTCATTAATATTGATTATTTAAATTCGTGTGAACGAAAATATTGAAATGTATTGTTCCTTTTTTTGGATTAAGTTATCAAGATTACTCAACACAATTTCAAATTAAATAGTATTTTAATTTCCATTTTGTAAAGCCCTTTTTGAAGTACTAATACAATGTACAATGACTCTTAATTTGTACTGCTGTAAGGTTCTGATTAAAAGAAGAACTAAAAATAATTATTTATTAAATTCAATGCGAGAGGAAGAGAGCTTGCAAGTAGCACCTCTTGTTAATTATAATCGCTGCCCGTAAGTTTATGTTCTTTTTTATTTTTCTACTAATTAACGCATAAATTATCTCATTATAATTGACCTCTAGACCACTTAAACTCTTACTGACTAAAGAAAATGATATCTAAAGCTATTTTCTTACGGGATTAAAAAAACGGTCACAGGAAAGCAGTAATGGGCATTACTGCTTTCATGTGTTCATATTGAGTTCAATATTTTATTGATTTCTAATGAATATCCTAAATTAAGACTTACAATTGTTACCCTAAACAACGTTTACTCTACCCACCTTCCTCTGCTTTGAGCTAAGAGGTTTTGTGTCTCTTGATTTTAATAGCCCACAGTTGTCAGAACTTTAGGGAGCCTTGATCGCGTTAGACTTGGTCGTACAAATTTGTGAATTAACGTACATAAAACAAACTCAAAAATTATTTATTCGATTTAGGCTATACTGAGCACTTATGAAATTCAAAAATTTACCACAAGTTCAAAAACTTAGACACTTAATTTCTTAGAAATTTTGTGCTCCTCGCTGCACTTGGAATCAATGAAAAGTAGTAGAGCTTAGTAGGGGATGACCTTATTATCGATTTTAATATTTTGATATTTTATTGCTTTAATATATTTTACTTGTACAGTTTTGTAGACGCCTTATTTCCAAAACGTTTTTTTATATAATTACACTCATAATAATATGTCATAATTTACGTTAATTCACGTTTTCCAAGAATGTTCTGAGAGATCTTTGAAGTGCAAATGTCCCAACATTTGCACTTCAAAGATCTCTCAGCGTTATCTGTAATAAGTGTCGCAAGATCAAAGACTATAATCTTCGAACGCACACAGGCTGGTTAGACTTCATTAGACGCCATATACTAATCCACTCAACATGTCTGACAATGGAGACACAGGTTTTTTATAGATAATCCTTAAACATTAACAAGTTCTTCGTCTACATCGTAGTTTAATTTAAGTACCATGAAAACTTTACAGAAAAATAATGTTTTTACCTGTTCGATGAATTTTATACTATTCAAGGGTACTAATACAGTATTGCACTTAACGAGAAAACACCATATTTATAATTTTTCCATGCTTCAAAACTAATACCATTGATTTAAATAGTAGAATATATCTTAAAGAAGTTACTGCTTAACAGTCTAAATACACATTTTACAGTGCAGATTTTCTTACAGATATATGTGAAATAATCACGTCAAAAATATTATGCACAATAAAATATTATTATCCTTATAATCTGTTACAAGAAAAAGTCATCAAAGTTATTTTTAAAAATAATATAAAGATACCAATTACGTTTCTACTAAATCTTTGCGATTTTATTAAATAGAATATTGTGGACCGCAAAATTCACGACGAATGGCAATCTCAATTAAAGAACCCACAGTTCGTTTCACTACCGTAAAAAAATCTTCTTGAGCGTAAAAAGTTATATTTTGTATTAAGACAATTGCCGCCGAAAATAAAACTTGACTGAAACACCTTCAATGTTAATTAATATCGATATATTTATATACATTATACAACTTTAAAAAATGCGTACTATATTTTGAGGTCATTTTTGTTTTTGTTTTAAAAATTTCAGTGATATTAATGCTTCGGCAATAAATAATCAAGCAGTATTATATAATTTTCTTAACAAAGCAAAAAGATAAAGCACATACATGACAAACGCGACTATAATGTTTTAATCTATGACGTTCAAATGTTATACACATTTTACTTAATCGGGTGCTTAATAATTAACAGCATCTAATAATTAATTTGCAAATCAAGGCCGTGTTTCATAATTACAATATTTGGTAGGAAATCAAATTGAAGTTACGATCATATTTGCGGCTCTTATAGCATCAATAAAAATCGTTATATTTAAAGCGACACAAAATTACTTTTAACAAGTGTTACATTTCTGATCCATTATTACTTATTTTCGTTTCAAGTGATAACAGACAAAAACTCGAAAGAAATTTGTAAAGAAGAAGTAGTTTTTTTAATTTATTGGAACTTGCCAAACGAAATTGAGCGATGATTTACATATCCTAGATCATATGAACTATATAGGAAAACTTTAAAAGCAACGTTAAGGTTTTTATCAGGCATTTATATTTGAGAGTATGCTTATTGTAAAAAAAAGTGTAAACATTTTGCAATAAGCGTACTTTATTATAGTAGTAAAAAGCGAAATATGTTTAGCCTGTAGTTAGTGGAACTTTTACTTTGCTTTACGAACTTCTAAGTAAAGTATGAGTTTCCTTGTGAAAATTATTACGTTTATACTTAAGATGCTGCGGCCGTAAGTTTCATACTTACACCATAACTTTTATTTGATTTATTTTTGTTATAAGAATTTATAAAACTAGGGCCATTAGCTGTTTCAACTTTTAGCCCGTAATTTCTAACATTGACAATGATAAAGTAATATCTTTTAAAATGTATTAAAATTAAATGATATAAAAGGCCATATTGATCTAATATTAAATGAACAATGTCTTAAAGATGGATTTAATCCTGTATTGCTCCACATCACTTAATGGATGGCATGGTTATATCACTTAAATCACGGACTTTTCTGTAAAATTTTAGAGTGTACCTGCAGTACTGTTTCACATGTATGCAATGAAAGCACAAAAAAATTATTTTCCCTTGAGATATCAATAGGAGTATGACCTGCAGTTTTTAATGTACCAAAATAAATAAATTCCTGCAGTGATTTATTAAAAAATTACAGGCTTGTAAAAAGTCACTTCCATACTAATAAAAAACTAAATTATCCCAAGGAATATTTACAACAACCTCAAAACTTAATTAACATTTAAAAAACAAAGCATGTTTTTTAAGACGACCGTTTTCCAATTAAAAGAAGACGTGCAAAGATATCTCAAGAATTTTACATAAAAGCCAGTACCTTAAACTACTTTTCTAGATAATTTCCGTGAATATTGAGGCACTGGTCATAACGTGGCCTGATCATAAAATTCTGGTGACTAACATGTTAACCACGGGCTCAAAAATTTCATATCGTCTTGAAGATGCTAAACATACAGGTGTTTCTTCAAGTACGGAACAAAGGGATTGTTGTTCCAATTTGGGTGTGACGTAGGCCACCCATGTGTCGTCACCAGTAACAATGTTTGAGTTCTAATTCACATTTTTCTAAACTATAAAAAGTGAATCATAGTATATTTTTATAAATTAATAGAACATAAAACTTCTGTTCTTGAGGTTTTCTTCGTAAATTACAATAACAATTGAGCTAATTATTATATTCATTTTCAAATAGTCCAATTTATGTACCTAAAAACTGCTAGTAATAACATACAGCAAAAAAGATATTCACCTTAGATGTTTTAATCTAAATAAATGAAGTTTTAACAAAAAATGTGACCAAGTTCAAACAGTATATAACTGTTTTGCGTAATATAAGACGGTGACAACGTGCCTTCTACAAGAAATTACGCCGTGGTTTCAACATTGCATTTTAAATGCGTAATATCATTTAAGGTATTCATTTAATCAAAATTAGTATTATGCGTTTTATGTGCATAGAATGAAGTACATTTAAATACATTTTTGTAAACTTAGACCACATTACCTTAAATGAGCTTTGAATATACCTCATAGCAATTTACAACAAAGTTTTACATTAAAATAGCTATTGTGAGTTATTCTTAAAACAAAATACATGCGCTTGCTGGCTTTATTATAGATTATTTAAAGAAATACAATTGTGTTAAACATAGTTTAAGTCTATCTTTTAAGGTTTTAGCCGCGTTTGCAAATTGATTGCAAAAGATTCTGATTTTGACGCCTAAAATTTTCTTAACTTCTTTAATGTCTATTAATTTTATTTATACAAAGTTATTGAAAATAACCTACCGATACCTAAATGATAGCTAATATCTATATGTAAAAAAAAAGAATGAACTAAATCGGAGCACTAGGAGCTGACTAACGAGGTAATACGAATTGAGTAGCACTTTCATTTGGGAAGTTAGTCAAAAATTTTTATTTAATATTACTTACACAGGCAAAATAACTTACGCAAAAATGGACGGCAAAATGGTCACAATGTTCTGCATAATTTTAGTCAAATTCCTTAGTTAACAACGTATTCAATGAAGTGCTGCCTAAGATTTATAGTCAACATTCTACTATAAGTTAAGTTAAGCTTTCACTCTAGGTGAAGATAGTAATTCATAAGAAAATATCCGATTCGTAACAACAGCGAATATAAATTTATAGAGATTTATTATATTAGTAATTACAAGTTCCATGTCGGGACTTTGTAACTATTTACATGCTACCAATCCTACTAAAATTATTAATGCGAAAGTTTGTAAGTATGGATATCTATTACTCATTTACTCGAAACGACTAAGTTGATAGTAGCAAATATTTATATCGGATAAACTTATAAACTAATATTAAGAGATTAAGTGCAGTTTATTTAAGATATAATAAAAGTGAAAATATAGGAAAAAAACTGCCATCGGCGAGCTGTTCTGGCACGAACTGCAAGAACATTTAGGCTTATAAAAATATAATGTGTAGTAATTATTGTCTGAAATCACAATCACGACGCGTGATGAAACTAGTAATAAAATAAATTTAAAAGAAAGACAACTAGTCATCTATATATCAGTACCTTTATTTTAAATTTCAAATTTACTAACAATGATTTATTCATAGTAGTTATTTGACGATAGCGGAAGATTTTCACGAGGTACTCAGAAGTATTGGGAATACTCTCGAGCAACAAATTTGAAAGTAAAACGAGCCAGGCCTGCAATTGAAGCGTCGATGTCCATAAATATATCTTAGAGTAATAAATAGTTTACCTTGTAAATTTCAACGTTGTAGGCAATGGTGAACAAAAAGCAACCATGTCAATTATAAAAATAAACCCAAAAGCGTAAGGTGGGAATAAAGTGGTGATTGATCGGTGCGAATGTGACTTAGCCCGTCTTTGTCACCATCAAGCAAGCATTTCGGCAGCAAGCAGTAACGCCAAAACACAGGCTTTGTTTAATTTGGGGCTAGTTTATTTTGTATTATTCGTCCAGTAATTTACTATTATTATAAAATATTATAACAAATATACTACGATAAATAATAATAATAATTAGATATTGATAGATTTGTATCCACTGAAATCGCCTCAATCATGGTCAATGTTTGGTCTCAACCAGTCTTGTTCAATACTTGACGCTGTTAAATTTTAGAAGCACCTGACTCACAAATGCAGAGGGCAGTGCTTCAGGACTCGTTATGTATTGTGCGTAAGCTCTTTAGGCCCTGAAGATCCTGAGATATTCAAATAATTTATTCTGTTTTGTAGTAGAAACACGGCTCAAATTTTATGAAATACAAATGATATCTAAACAAAAAAGTATGACTGACTTCAAACAGCGCATAAGTATTTTACGCAATATAAGCATGTGACAACTTGACTCCGTCATGTTTTCTGCCACCGAATTTTAAATCTCTGAAAACATTTAAGGTGTTCTTTTAATAAAAATGTCTTTTACGACATGTTTTATGTACATACAATTAAGAATGTTTTTAATGCAATCACTTTTATGTGGACCTAAACTGTATTATCTTAAATAAGCTTTGAATGTACCTGATATCTGACCAATAATCCACAGTTACTATTATAATGTAAACATAGTTAAGCAACAGAGTAGTCTCAAAGATATTTTAAAGCAATATTATGTTAGTCATTATGCAAGTTTTTTTCGTTTAAATGTTCACGATATTATAAAAAAATGGTTTTACGTGTCATTTTAAGATATTTCTAATACTGTAGATAAATATCTTGAAGAACGTCAGAGATTGTGCAATTATTGTCTAATCTTAAAAGGTAAATTAAAATAATATTTTAGGTAAAAAAAAAAATATTTTAAATACGTCACCAAAAAATTAAACAGTTAATGTCTGGGTAACCAATTACTGTTTATTTATTCTAAGAAGAAGATAGTTTAAAAATATATATCAAATTTCAAACTTAATTTTCAGCAAAAAATGATTAGTCCATTACATTCTGAGTTTGGGCCTGGACATAGTATGACTACTGCCCTGCTCAAAGTGACTGGCAATGTAAAGGCGGCCATGGATAACACAAAGGTCACAGTTCTGGTGCTCATTGATTTCACGAATGCCTTTAATACCGTCAGTCACGACATTCTCCTTGCAGTCCTATTCCATGTTATGATTTCGGAGGAAGTACTGGATTGGTTTTCCTCCTATCTTCGAGGGCGCCTACAATCAGATGTTACTGATGAACTGTCATCCTGCTGGCTGAATCTCAAGTCTGGTATTCCTCAAGGCAGCATACTTTCTCCATTATTGTTTTCGATTTTTATTAATTTTATCACTTCTGATCTGCAACGTGCGTATCATTTTGACGCCAATGACCTACAGCTGTACGCTCACGATTCCACTGATAATTTAAACACAGCTATCAGTAAAATTAATAAGGACTTAGCCACAATAAAGACCTGGTGTGACAAATTTGGTTTGGCTGTAAACACGTCTAAGTGACAAGCTATGATTATTGGCACCAAGCTATGTCCACGCAATTTGGCCAAGGTGGACTTTGGTGGACTGCAATACCATGCATAAATTTTAACGCAATGCAATCACATCCCATTTAGTTAAACTGTAAAGAACCTAGGCCTGATTATCGACAAGACACTAAATTGGAACAGCCAAATTGCTAGTATTGTTCAGAAAAGATACAGGTGTCCTGCGATGCCGGTATCGATTTAACAAGTTTTTGCCCATTCAGACGTAAGTAACGCTGGTGGCAGACCCTAATTTTTCCTATTATCGACTATGATGACGTGTACTATCTTGACTTGAATGCAGATCATCTCAATTAACTAGACCGACTTCTAAATAACTGCATTCGATTCGTTTTTAATCTTCGGAAATATGACCACGTCTCTGCGCAACGTTCCCAACTTAAGTGGTTACCTATACGCCAGCGACGCTCCTTACGAGCCCCTACCACTCTATATTCGTTTCTTAATTCTCCTGTGGCCCCATTCTATATATCTTCCCATTTTGTGATGTCAGCAACAAAAAACTTCGTTTGACGCATACTCGTCTCCTTCAATGCCCTTTCCATCGTTCAGACTTTATGCACTCGTTCTTTTTCATACAGTCTGTCCTCTTATAGAATGCGTTACCTCTAGAAATCAAGATCTGCATCACCCCAAGGTTGACTGGCAGAAAATGCCTTTGGCATTAAGTCTGCCTATGTACACTTTGTGCAAAAAGTTTAAATAAATAAATAGATTGCATTTTGCGTACTCTTAATATTGTTAAGTGCATTCTATTTTTTTTCCTGTGAAATAACGAGTCTAAGTGAAAATTTTGATATGAAAACATGTTAAAAGTCATAAATATTCCGAGTATAAGGAAACAACTGTTAAAGGCAATAGATAATAGAAACTAAGTAAAACGTGCAATTCTCTGCATAAATTAATTGATGTTTGATTTTTTGTGTTCAACTCGTTTCTTAATTTTTTTTTTGCAAATTATTAATAAAATTGCACTTATAATTGGTCAGAAACAAATGATTATTCACAAAAGTTTACATTAAACTAAGTTATTTTAAAAATAAAAATAAAACAATTAATATAAAAACTAATTAGTTATTTATAACACGACAATTTTTTGTATTGAATTTACTGGCTACATCGAATAAATTGAATATTGTGAACAGTTAATTGACATTCCTCGGCCAGGATCGTGATACCGTAGCAATATTGGAAATTTAAAGGTTACCTTGTATATCGAAAGTTTGAAGTGAACAAGAACAATCAGCTTTGAGATATATCAATAATTACATAAAGGATTGGTTTTCGTATATTCTTATATTACAGTAATTTTTGGCAGAAGCCTTGCTTCGACGCATACCAAGATGGATACCGTATCGAAAATTTTAAATTAGAAACTTATATACAAAATAGCATTACGATTTTGTTTCTCGTCATTATAATAACTATAAAATGATAAGCTCCTTAAAAAAGAAACCAAGAACCATTGCATTTCTGTGGTATATTTAAATTATTTTCCTATTGTATTGAAGGATGACTTCAAGACCCTAGACTAGACTGGACGTGGCAAAAACATTAACATAACACGTAACCGTTTTGCTGACGATATCGACATATTGGGAAAATCGTTTGAGGGCTTGCAGGAGATATTGCACAACTTAAATGAATCGTCCCGACGTATTGGACTCAGGATGACCTCGGTCAAGACGAAATTCATGTTCAGCATTTAGGAAGCTAAACCACATTGTCACGTTGACAATGTGGTTTAGCGTCACAGAGTTTAAAGACAAAAAGTCTTTAATCAATGCGTTCTCCCCGTGATGACCTACGGGGCAGAAACGTGGCCTCTGACTGTTCCACAAGTTTGCCGTAGCTCAACGTGCTATGGGACGCGCTATGCGTGGAGTCTCTTTATCGGATAAATTCGTAATGAATTCATCAATGATGGGCTTTTAAGGTTTTAAAGTAGAGGCCACGTTTAGCAAAACGTAGTGCTGGGCGACCAGCGTGAATAGCCATCTCCGTGCAGTAGCCAGTTCAAGTTGGCAGCAAGTAGCTGGAAATCGGCCGTCTTGGTGTTCATTTAAAAACGCCTATGTCCAGCAGTGAACTGATAGGGGCTGATTGTGATGATGATTATGATAGCCATTAGTTATTTGTAATCGTTCAGTGCATTTTAAGTTCATGAAAGATTTTTTTTTATTGCGATTACTTGTACAAAATCTCACAATGTAGTACCTAGATTTACCTTAAAAAATCCTACGTAATGTAATATTATACAATCATTTGTACGGGTTATCCTATAATATATTTACATCGATCACATCTATTACTCAGGGTTTAGCCAGTGCCAGTCAGAAGTAATACGCCCTGCACTTCACAAGATATTGAATGTTATAACTACGCCACTTATAGTATTAAGTATATACAGCGAATTAATATGCACGCTCATAGGTTCCTTATGTATACTAGTATATAAATACCTCCCATCTAATTAACCCGTCTACCGCACACTTGCTCTTCTCCCCTATTTCAATTTCCGCTAAATGGGCTGAAAGATTTTTAATCACAGCATCTTCATTAATTGATCTTGTCTTATATATATCAGATATTTAATTATAAATAAGTGATTGAAGACTTTATCAAATTTTGGTGAGTTAATTGTTTTCTGAAAAAAAAGTAATGAATTTATATTATCAAATTAAACCAAAAACTCTTTATATTTTATTTGTCTTATATATATGTACACAAGTTAAAGTTCTTTAAATGATACTGAATGCTATTCGATACGGTCTGCTTTTAAATTTGTTTGTAACGATAAAAACCAACATATTGAGAAAGATGAAACTATTGCAGCAGACTATTTCACCATGAGACGGTTCACTTACTCACATGCGACGAAAGCTTTACACGAGAAAAACAAACTCCCTTATCTTAATAGCAAACAATAAAGTTAATGGTATAACTGAGCTGACTTTTTCACGTCGTTTGATACTCATAAGGCTATTATACTATAACTTTAATGATTGTGCACTGAAGTAGAAATATTTTTTAATGCAACGTATTTTTTGTGTGGAAATGGTTAATTTGTTCCACTGGCATGTTCCTTGGCAAATGTTTGGGTTTTTCAACAAACATTCGTAACAGATCGATTAAATATTAATTTTATAAAAAATGACGATCGCCGAATTCCTTGCAAGTTCTTACCTGGATAAACCATGGCTCAAATCGGTGGCAGATTGACGTTTATGAAAGCTTAAAGTAGCCTAAGCTGATAGGGAATTTTTATGAATCTATACATCTGTCAGTACAAACATTAAGTGTAAGAAGTTTTTGTACATTGTACTACTCTTAGATTTCTTAGGTTTATATAGTATAAATTTACATTAAACTTGCTTTTTAAAAATTCTACATTCTATGTGCATCAATACTTGCTTTAGAAATAGTATTTTGACCATATTAAATCATTTTCTTAAATTCATGACACAACTTTGTACAGAAAAAGTATTTCCGTTATTATAGTGTCAATGTATCTTATGGGTAATTATAGCTATTTGTATAATAATAGGACAACTAATACTTTATACATTAAACTAGTATGTTACTAAATGTTGTATGATTTTCTCAGTTTTATCAATTCCAAAATATGTGTTAAAAATAAAACGTGTTCAACCATTTCACACAACTTTTTATCATTCCGTACCACACTCATCCTTCTTTTTCAGAAACATATTTTATAGAGTGATACCTTCATTTTTATTTAAAGTGAAATACGCCTTTCGTTACTTATATTTTACGGAATAATTGCTACGTGTATACGTGGCTACTAAACACAATGTATAAAATATCTACTTTTGCGGATATTCCATGTTTATTTTTAATTAGTTATTCCCGTTTTTCTATGTGTATTGGATAAATATACTTCTATTTTAAATCGTATTGTGACGATTTACAGATAAAGTTACAAACAAAAATTACGTAAATAAGAAAGAATTTTAAAAAACAGTTAAATATTGTTAATTTGAAATAAAAATTTAAAGCACATAGCCAAAGGCGGCAATTCAAAAATTATCTCAATTATATTAATTATTAAATGGCTGGCCGTTTATGTAATTTTATCGATCTCGTTTATTGAGAGCTCTATAATAAAGAGAAATTGAAATGCTAATTAGCATTATTTCATGGAAGTGCAACGGAGTTCACGATAAAGTAGCGTGGTTATTAACATTACGTTATATTTTAATAAAAATTTAGTTTTTATACGTATATGAATCTTTAAATTAAATGTGGTTTATAATATTCAAGGTTTAAATCAGAATTAAACTGAGATAATGTAAACATAAATTGTTACAAAAAAGATTATAAATGTCATATCCTTACAACAAAGTCTGTATATAACAAGATTGTTTGCCCATCTTTTAATCTTAGGTCAACTTACCGTTACCGAGCGGAAAGGTATGACAATATCTATAAATTAAAGCTGTTAATGATAACTTATTAGAGTACACATGTATTGTTAGTTCTTTAATTGTAACTTTTATAATAGTACTTAGATGGCTCAGGCTATTAGTTATTATCATCAACATTAGTCTTTATCCGTCCACTACTGGACACAGTATTTTTTTATGTTAATATAACGCTTATTTACAACGCCAAGACGGTTCATCCCAAGCTACTTGCTACAAACTTAAACCAGCTATTTAACGTTAATCGGCGTAGATGTTTTGACATCTAGCCCAATCTAGGGTATTGAAGACATCCTCCGAAGCATTTAAGAACAGTTTCGGGGACATAAAAGCAGTGATATGCAGACTTCTCAGCACCTCATTGTATCGATAATAGACCTGACGTCACTGAAGAGCTTCCAGAACAGACCAGGTTTCCACAGAGTCAAAAGTTTTCTCATAGTCCACAAAGGCAAGGCACAAAGTATGATTGTATTCATGAGATGTTTTGTATAACTTGCCTAATGGTGTTGATGTGGTCTATGGTGCTACATCCTGTGCGAAACCACGTTTTCCGTTGGCATGTTTTTTTTTCTTTGCTGTTATTACGTCAATAATACCGTAATATGAAAAATGTTATAAGTAAACTTGCGTTTATTATTTTTAAATGTCTATTGTTTAGAAATACAGGAAAAGAACAAATTAATAATTATCACAAATTGTTTGGGAACTGTGAAGGGTTTTAAAGTTGAAATTATTGTAAAGTAGTTAAACGCAATAAAATTCGTAAAACTGTATTAAACCGCTGTATAGTTCGCGTAAGCCACAGAAAGAATTAAGCACAATGTTAATTGTTGAAAACATAGAGATTCGACCAATAAAAAAATACATTTTAAAATAACAATCTTACTGATCGGACACTTCCTAAAATTATAAACACACTAGCTGTCAATCGCGACTTCGTCCGGAATACACTTTATAGTGTAATATAAGTGCTGCCTTATATTGTATGTGTCTACATAAGACACATATTGATGGCTTTTGCGTCGACTATGAAGAAAAAATTATCCCCATTTAAACACCTAATTTATCCCCGTAAACCTTAAAACTAAACTAACAAAACTGCTAGAAAGACATCACTTATGGATATACAATTTATGTTTCCATTATCTAAGTTTAATTCTGATTTAAACCTTGAAAATTATAAACCACATTCGATTTAAAGATTCATATACGTATGAAAACTATTTTTTTATTAAAATATAAAGTAATGTAAATAACCACGCTACTTTATCGTGAACTCCGTTGCATTTACATGAAATTATGCTAATTAGCATTTCAATTCCTCTTTATTATAAAGCTCTCAATAAACGAGACCGGTAAAATTACATAAACGGCCAGCCATTTAATTAACATTTTCACTGCAATATTATAAATAGCAAAAGAACAGGAGATATTTTTTATATAATTGCTTTTTAAAATTCTTTATTATTTACGTAATTGTTGTTTATAATTTTATCTGTAAATCGTCACAATACGATTTAAAATACAAGTATACCTTTCCAATACACATAGAAAAAACAAACTTTCATCTCCTATTTAAACCATTTAAACCACCTTTATCGCAATAATTAATACCCAATGTCCTCTCTCAAAATATTTTCTAAGAATGTACCAAATTATATCAAAACCATTAAACAATGGTTTAGACAATAAAGACGGACAGAAAGACAAACAGAGTTACTTTCGCATCTATAATATTATTATAGATTACTAACATTCCCTTTTACGTATCAAATAAATTATATGCTTGCTAAAACCAAATAAGGTCAAAGCCGCTAGACTGAAAAGTTTATATCAATCAACGCCGTCTGGTTGATCCAGTATCGAATTAGAATATATACAATTTTAAACCGATCAGGCAATTCTTCCATGAAAATGAATTGATCTCTAATTTACAAAGGATACACGCAAATATTGGTAAGGAAATCTCGTGGCCTATTCTCGTGTTTGATTGTAATTAAATTGTATTTATAGAGTTTTTGTTATAAAACACGTAGAAATTACCTTACGTACGTTAAATGACTAATGTCCAACATGGATACTGCTAAAATGCCTTCAGATTCGTGTTTTGTCCACAGCAAAATATCAAGCGTCATTTTCTTAAAGGTACTTTGTTTAAACGTATCGAATGCTAATGTGATTCTTCTGTTAATCCTTTTTGCTATTTAATTTCCGGTTAACTTGGTTTGTCGTGAGTGCTATCTTTTATTAAAAGATTATGCCCTTTTTTAATCAAATTCTACCCTAAGCCAAATGATTATACTTTAATTAAATAAAACGAATGAGAATAAATGATATTCTTAAAACTTTGAAATTGGTATTTTATGTACTACAGCTTGTTTTGGCTAAAAAAAAAAGGTTGTAATGAATGATAGTCTCGTATAATATAGATTTTCTTAATGTAAGCTTTATCAAAAAAGCTGAAATGTAAGATGATCCATGCTGGGCATGTAAAAAATCGGTACACACACCAACCCGCATTGGACCAGCGTAATGGGGTACGGTCCAAAACGTCCTAATGGATAGGGGTGTATTAGGGGAGGCCTATACCCAGCAGTGGACTATCACAGGCTGATGCTGATGCTGATGATGATGATGAAGCTTTATCAAGTAGTTTATAACATCGTTCAATGACGATCTCTTGATATTCATGGGTTTGTATCTTTTTGTTGTTAATTTGTTTTTATTTATGCTATTTGATCCATAGTTTTGTACTTTTTTTGTTTCAATTTTACAATATTTCAAGATTTCTCATAACCGTAAATTTTAAGATGACGTTCCAATAAATTCGTGTTTAAACTATATATAGTATTTAACAGAATTATGTGATGTGAAAATTTATAGTGTTGGTATAGTTCTGTTAATGCTAGACGTAACTTGAAATGATTGGAAAACGTGATTAAAACAATTATAAAGCTTTTATTGCAAATCAACGATCGAGGTTGTTGTCGTCATACCTTCAACGACTTAGTGCAACCTCATGTTTTTTATTCGATTGTGCTTGCCTTTATATTTTTACAGCTCAGTTAGTATTCCTGTATAAACATAACTTAAACTTTCGCAGACAGTTCTATTTCTTTTGAATTCAAACGGGTTACATAATTATAGTTAATATATTTAAAATTTTATTAATTGCATAGAAATTACGCTCATAGAGTTCTATTATAAACGTGAAAACATAACCGTCCTGCCTCAGGTAATAAAACCATATATCTCATTTCTTTTATGCTGATGAATTAGCGTGTTTCTTTGTATCGAGTAAGAGTTAACTATCAAAATAAGTTTATGTTTAGAGTGAAATTTAAATTGTTCCGTTTTAACAGTAATAACTTTGGCAACTTTCTTTTTTTTTGGCAAAAGGCATATTGTCTTTCTAAGACAGTCCTCCGTAAAAGGTAAATATTGATTTAAAGATTCGTTAATTCGTTGTTCTAAGTGGTAATAATTACTTGTATGCATCACTGTCAACGTAGAAGTCAGCATGTATATGAAGTTCCCGCGGGTTTCACAATACAGAAAAAGCATTGTATGAATGATAAACAAAATCAAA
This sequence comes from Lamproptera curius, assembly GCA_029286875.1. NCBI lineage: Eukaryota > Metazoa > Arthropoda > Insecta > Lepidoptera > Papilionidae > Lamproptera > Lamproptera curius. The sequence continues at coordinate 232,364 of JAGSMT010000258.1, read as the reverse complement.
AGTGAGTCAAAATTAAGATGTGGTAAATTTTCGAAAGGATTTGAGATTCAAATATTGCCTTACCCTCAAACTATCTTGTAAGATTTGGTTACACTTGCAAGATCCTCTTGATAGATTAGGTACTGTTTTATCATAAAAGAAGCCAAGAGGAGTATGATTTTGAGGTGGAGTAACCCACTTCGGATGTGCCTTGGAAAATGCACAGGTCAGGTTGAGCTTTGTAGAGGTCCCGCCATCTTTGTCATTTGCAGCCAAGCTGGGGTCACAGAAGAGGAAGAAGGTCAGTATTAAGTAGGCCGCTTCCGATTTAAATTCAAGCCATAGAAGGATAAGTTATTCAGTAAGCAGTATTGGCCTACATATTTGCGATATGGGCCAACGAGTCATCCACTCTATGTAAAGATATTAAAGAAGAAAGGAAAGACAAAAGCTGACCTTGTAAATACTGCGAATTCTTTGACGGCTCTAAGGCGATTATACTTTTCTAAATCTCTCTCTTGATCTAGAGACATCTGCTGTTAGTCATAAATATGTTTTTTTGACAGTTTGTGCGGTCGTCAGGTAGATTTGACAATAAACGGGGTAGGTCCCTGTTTCCGGTGGTAGGTCCCGTTTACAGGAGACCGTCTGTGGGTACCACCGCAGTGCCTATTTCGCCGCGAAGCAGTAGCGTGAAAACATTGCTGTGTTCCGGTTTGAAGCGGCACCGTAGCCAGCGTATTTACTGGGAAACGAGACTTAACACCCATGTCTCACGGTAGGAAGCGCTGGTGATACCACTGGTATTGCCAATGTCATGGGTGTCGGGACCACTTTCCATCAGGTGGCCTGACTGTTCGTCTGTCCTCAGTGCTTAGCAAAAAAAAACATTTATGATTTGACACGCCTGATGACGATGATAATTCTATCATATTATTATTTTGTTTACGCAGTTTTAACAAGCCTTTTAGGAATCTTCGAAGACTGCATAGAATTTATTATATTACTCAAACTTTTAGCAATTTGTAAAGTCTACAATATTTTATATTATTTTCAGGGTTCTCTACCTTAAAAAAAAGCAATTACAAAAACCTGTTTTATATTGAGAGATAGTTACAGCGTAAAATGAGATCATTTTTGACATGAACTGCCTTGTTGGCTTTTTTGCCTGATACTCATAAATTTCTAGAACCCAATGTCATTCACTATTTTTTTCTCCTTTTTAGTCTTATTTTTAGGTACGGAGTTTATGAGTAATATTACAAAATATAAAGTAAATCATACTTATTTTATTATCATAACTCTAAAGATTGTTGTCAAACAAACAATCTAAGTTGAAATCAATTTATCCGTTTAAGATCTATGATGCCATAGTTCAACACACAGATAGATCAAAATTATAACCCTTCCATTTCGTAGGGGTTGAAATACAACTATATTTTGGTTTGAACCCTAGCCAGAGTAATTACGGAGCGTTTCGTTGATTCCTAATTTCTAATTTTAGACCTATTCCTAATTTCAAGCGGTGAATTTTCATTTTTTTTATGAAGAACAGACTGGAAGCAACAATTAATGACATTTGCACTATGAGAAAATATTTTTATATTTCCTTTATCTCACATGAAAATATAAATAGGATATATTTATATTTATAAATGTATGTTACGCGTTAGTTAAATTAGTGATTTTATACTTTACTATTACATAATATAGAAAAAAGTCAAAAGACGACGATCAATAAAACCTCCTAAAAATGTGTCATTAACTTCAAGAAATGTGACCAAACAATTTGTAATTTGAAGTCAGGTGCTTTACAAACCAAACTTTGAAATTCCGACTACATAATCACAAAAGGTAGGTTGGTCAAGCAAGCAAAATTTTTCCCAAGAAAAAAGTAGTGAAAATTTAAAATCGTAAACAAAATCCGGTAGCCTTATAAAATTTTAAAGTTTGTTATTGCATACTTAATATTGTTTAAAAAAAAATCTTTTGAGATATTTTATTATCTGATATTAATTTCGACTAATCTAAATTACTTTAATTGCTTGTAGCATTGTAAGAATATTAAACATTACGCACTTATTTTACTTATATTTACTAAACATAAACCGTAAATTTAAAGGATCTTTGAGCTTTAAAACTTATAAAGGGTATTTTAATAATCAAAAAGTTCAGTGATATTAAGTTAATTTATTACACTCTACAGAAAACCTTACAATACTAACTTTAGAAAACTATGTTCCCGTCTTGCATTATTAACGATGCAGCAAACGGGTTTCATAAAAGCGTTATAATGTATTCTTTTTTTTTCTGGACTAGTTCTAAAATTAGAGAGAATTATTTAGTAAAAATATAAAGTTGAAAGTTACTTTTAAAATTTCTCCTTAACAAGAATGATATTTCAATGTTAGTATGTCATCAAAACCGTAAACAGCTTGCCTGCCTGAAATGCCTTTTTTATATAAAATAAAACCCGACGGACAAATATACTGATTCAGCATGAAATAGGACCGCGGAGGTACTATCACAGACGGTCCTTTGTAAAAAGAGACCTTCCTTCTCAAAAATCTAAATTAAATCAAATATTATATAAAAAGTAAATAACAATCACCTCCGTTGTCTAGCGGAATTTGCCCTTGCTTTATAAACTGGAGGTAGTGGGTTTGTGTCCCGCGGAAGCAACTTTATGTTATCGTTGTTTCTTGGCTGGTTAATAAAATTTGCACTAAAATTGTATAAAAAGTGAGATGATTCATGGACGTAGAACGACTTTTTATATGCTTCGGATGGGCATGTAAAAAGTCAGTCCACCAACCAATCCGCTTTGGACCAACGTGATGGGATACTGTCCAAAAGGAGAAAGCCTGCATTGTCAAGGCCTACGTCTTGCAGTGGACTAACATAGGCTGATGGTGGTGTTAATGCAACAAAGATCTAGTCTATCTCAAACATCAATGAAGCTAATGATAAAATATTGCTATGAACCGTAATTAAATATTAACTAGAATCTTCATATTACTATACCGTAAGCCTTATAATTATGCTGTATGTGAAATTACATTTAACATGGCAATAGGCCAAATAATTACAATAAAACGAGTTCAATAATCAATATTCTCATCTCTTTAAGCAATTTAAATATATATATATATATATGTATAAATGAAAATAATTAACATCAAAAATTACAAGCAGTGCACTTTTTAATGTTATATTAAACGCTCCTTTTATCGGTTTCTTTAGCATGTGTACCGTAAATTAAACCTCTCACTAATTATAAGTTCGTAATAGTTATTAACATATAATTGCAGCCTAAAAAACAGCATAAGAATAGCGGAAGGAACTCTTCTTTATGTTTAGTAAAAAATCACTTTAAAAAAGGATATATTTTTTTTTATAGATTTATTTTTTTTATAGATAGGCTTGTCTAAAAAAAACATGCACGCTGTTAAGACCCGTTAAGAAAACTTTCCTGGAGTAACAATAAGAATACGACCAATGTAGACGACAAAAGCTGTCGCTATAAAATCTTGCAAAAGTTGCTAAGATAAACCTTCTCAAACTTGCATGAAGTATTGTTTGATAATAAATGTGTACTACTGCACAAGAATACTATTAACAGCCTCAGTGGCATGGTTATATAGACCTTTGCTTTACAAAATGAAGGTTGTAAATTTTAATTCCTTGGGGAACCCCTACAGTTACAACTTTATATTATCTTCGTTGTCTATCAGAGGGAGATGTAAAAAGTCATGACTATTTTCATGCTACATAATCCACCTATCGAATTAGATGTAATGCTACTTGTTCAGCGTAACAACTGTTTTGTCAGTTAAACCTGGTTGGATTAGAAGTAGACCCCATCTCTCCAAGCAGGTACTCGCTTTGTCGTAACCGTTGGGCTCAGTACCTGCGGCTAGCTCAGCGGCGGGGAACCTAAGAGGTATCTGGTTGGCGTGAGGTGTAAGACCAGCCGCGGAGAAAAATGTTTTAAGTGGGCTGGAGAAGTCCACTTTGGGTAAGCCTAGGAGGGTGTGGAGGACGGATTGAAGGACTCCCTGTCCTTCGCAACCAAGATGGTGTCATGGGGGAAAAGGAGTGTCGGCACTTCGTAGGCCACTCCTTCTATTTAGGCCACCACTGGGTGCTAGGAAATTTATCTCCCTTGTCGCTACCAGGGTTGAGATCTCCTGGCTCCCATGGTCTCTGAGTAACGAATTCGGGGAAATCTTATACCAATGTATAGGGGCTGAGACGTAAGGTGCGTTAGTTCTGACGCGCTCTTTGCTTCAGTGGCCGGCGCTAGTGGGGTCGCAGAAGACCCCTTCAAAGCGCTAAGAAGGAACAACATAGTGATTTTTGTAGGTGCGAGGCCGAAATAGCTCGTCTTTGCCCACGCTTATCCGAGCGTAGGCATTTTTCTACAGGAATTTTAGATGATTATTAACAATGCAGCAAACGGTTTCATAAAAGCGTTATAATGTATTCTTTATTTTTCTGGACTGGTTCTATAATTAGGAGAATTTTTAGTAAAAATATAAAGTTGATAGTTACTTTTAAAATTTCTCCTAACAAAAAATGATATTTCAGTGTTAGTATGTCATCAAAACCGTAAACAGTTGCCTGCCTGAAATGCCTTTTTATATAAATAGAACCCGACGGACAAACATACTGATTCAGCATGAAATAGGACCGAGAGGATTATCCCAGACGGTCCCTTGAAAAGGACCTTCTTCTCAAAAATCCAAATTAAATCAAATATTACAAAAAGTTTGTTTTGCCCACGCGTACCGAGCGTAGGCATTTTCTACAGGAATTATAGATTTATTGGTTATTGTATTCCGTCGAAAGAAACTTAAAAAAAATTTTTTTTATGGAATCTATTTTATCAAATTTTAAACAATAACTACCAATTTTTCAGTTGTTAGCAAAAAACTCGACTACAATAAATTAAAATACCAAAATTTATAAAGTTTGCAAAGGTAAAATCTTTCGTAACAAATTATGTTTTTTATGGCATACGCAGGCAGACGACATTAGGGCTACCTGATGAAAAGGGTCACCGGCGCCTTAGACATTGGCAATCCAGAGGTAGCGCCAATGCTGCTCCTACCGTGAGACATAGGATGTTAAGTCTCGTTTACCCAGTAAATACGCTGGCTACGGTGCCCTTCAACGGAACACGTAGTGTTTTCACACTACTGCTTCGCGGCAGAAATAGGCACCGCGGTGGTATCCACCAGACGGTCTCCTGTAAACAGGGGACCTACCACTGTAAACAGGGACCTACCACCAAGTCCAATTAAGTTCGGTCATTTCTTGTATCGAAATAAAATTAAAGGTATTGTTAAAGATGGTGTTAAACGTATTGGCCGTAAACGTGTCTCAGTGGAATTTAAAACTGCAGAAGCCGTTAACATATTTCTGGATCATTCTGGACTAATTGCAGGTAACTATGATGCCATTATCCCCTGTTACAATGTAACCCGCATGGGTATTATTAGAGATGTTCCAGTTGAATGGACTTCAGAGGAATTAGTTTCTTCCATCGAAGTACCTGATGGTTTTGGTAGTGTTATTAGAGTACGCCGTCTCAATAAAAAAAAACATAGAAAACTACACAGCTATTTGGGCGCCAACTTCAACAGTTGTTTTAACATTCATTGGCCAAAAGTTGCCAAAAAAAGTTTATTGTTTTTACACAGCTTTTCCAGCCCAAACATATGTTATTTTAACGATTCAATGCTAAAATAGTTGTGGATTTGGGCATGTGGCTTCTCAATGACTCTCAAAAGAGAGGTGTTTTATTTGTGCACAACTTCGTGTAGGTATTGAGTGTACCAATCCGTCTAATGTTTATACATGTATTTTATGTTCTGGCAACCATAAAGCAACCGATAGGAAGTGCCCTGAACATTCCAGACAGAAGTCCATTCCAAGTCCAGTCCAAGATAAAGCAGTGAAGTCTCCGGAAAACATTTCTCACTGAGAAGCTTCAGTTAGATTTCCTCAAGTGAGAATATCTTTTGATGATATTTCCTACTCCTCACCTCAGTTTCATCCCACACCACCTGTCCACAGTTTCTCCTATCCTACGCTAATCTAAATCTCCTACTCCTACGCAATCCACATATAATATTTCTTAACGTCGTATATAATATTTCTTAAGCATGCCCATTAGGCTCTTACTAGCGTACCTTCTTCTAGTCTCCATGATGGGAGTGCTTGTTCATCTGAAAATATATTAACTATTGATATTCTCTTAGACCTTATACTTTCAACACTTTTAAATATAGTTTCTCGGTTTGACGACCCTCAACTACCGTATAATGTCATATCTAATTTTTCTCAGCTTAACAAAATCATTAACATTTCTCAGCTTAACAAAATCATTAACAGTTCTAAACATCCTTCAATGGAATTGTCATAGTATTCGTCATAAAACAATGATATTATTACTCTTATTAACAAATACCAACCCTCTGTCTTTGCAGTCCAGGAGACTTGGTTGAAGCCTGGATCCCGCTTCAGGATCCCAGGCTACTCATATCTTCGGGGATAATAGGTCAGACGGGTATGCTGGCTGTGCTATTTTAGTTTCTAGGAACATGGTATTTTACCAAATAGATCTCCCTTCCCACAGTAATGGTATTGTTGCCGTTGCTATTAGAGCGCACAATATTTTTTTCGTCTCTATATACATCCCTGTTTCTAATCTTGCTCTCCTCTTTGAGTTAAAACATATCATAATTAGTCTTCCTTCTCCTATACCTATCCTTGGTGATTTTAATATTTATCATACCTCTTGGGGCTGTTATTATAGCGTTGCCAATTCTTCCCCTTTCCTCGATCTCTACGATGAATTAGATCTGTGTGTTTTAAACAATAGGTCTCATCTTGCAAAGCTACACATAAAAGACAGCTCTCTCCGAGAACGTAGACAAATGGAGGACCCTCGACCTCAAACACTAGATTTTTTAAATTAATAATAATTTACTATACTATGTTGATTCCCCATTTGTTCATACTTATGTTCTTACATTAATCATAATAACATTTAACTTCAGTTTGTTTATTTATTAACCAACTAGCCCTGTATTTATTGTGTGTCTTTTTTTGTTTTAGATACATCAACAGAAACCATTGTGGTGGATTATCTCAGCACATAATCTATTCTCAGTTTTTTTATATTACCTGTTACATATACATTGGAGAGTCTAGTCAAAAATTTGACGTTGGCAAAATCTATAAGGAAACGCCATTAAGACAAAGAGCTGAACTGAACAAAGCTTAACAATTAATATCCTATATCTAGTATCGACGCTAGCTAAAATCAATCAGAGTGATGAGATTATTTTAGGATAAAAATAAAAAAAAATTGCTTCTAAAAACGTTATTGCAATATTTGATGATCACGGTAACGGGGGAAGAGGAATGTTAGTATTCTGTAGGCCGCTCTCCCTATCCTCCGTGACACGGCGGGGACGCACCGTTGATGCGGTGTGGAGGGCCGTGGGAGGAGGGGACATTCGGCATGGTGTCGTCGATCTCTCCTCCTTCTACGGCCGAAATGGAGCTAGTGGCGGAGCTTAACATCGGAGCCACTGCTGGAACCAGCTTCCAGCAAGGGCTCCGAGTTTGGTCCTTGCGTAGTCTGGGAACTCCTGGCTCCCCTGAGTAACAGGCTCAGGGAGTCTGCTACCTAACTACAGGGGCTCAGACGAAGGATGCGTTAGGGAGGCGCGCCCAGAGGGGCGACGGCCATGAGCGAGATGGCTGCTTCGCTACCACGCATCGAGGATCCTAGAAGAAAGCATGGGTTCGTTTTACTCACCTAGCTTCGGAAAACATCCGTCATTGTTCTGCGAGTGCGTCGAATACCGTCATGCCCAGAGCTTTCCCACGGTAAAAAAAAGTGGTTAGTGACCCTGACTATTGCGCCAGAGGGTAGGGGTTCGATTCCCATACTAGATACATTCAAATTGATAAGTATTATTTCAGGTGCTAATATTTGGCAATACATATTGCAATCTCAATCATGGAGATTTATCTTCAAATACGCTTGTAAAAGCACCGTTACTGGGGTGTTAAACCAACTGTAAGTAAATTATGTATTGTTTTAGATAGTATTATATATGAGACACGAATAATTAAAATTATATAAATATTGAATAAATAAATGCGTACATAGATGTCTAAAGTTAATATAATTTGTATTAACCTTATTCAAAATATTGTTTTTCTACTTTTTGGTAAATACTACTTGCAAACTAAGTAAATAGTATATTTAATAATAAAGTTTCTTAGATTCAAGTAAACTAATCTACGATCTATTTTACGTAGGCAGACCCAAAACATATAGATTTAAAAAATAAACTATTAATATTAATATTATTTTGAAAAAATAAATAAATATAGTTGGTTCTCTCGCAGTAGAGCTACTGCAAGAGACGGCGATTTTTTGAAAAGTCGATTAAAAATAGCAGTTCATACTTTATTCAGTAACAGTTAAAACAACGATGTTCCAATCAAACAACCTGTCTTATCCAAGCACTATTTCAAAACTTTAGTTGTTATTTAACAAAATAAAATAAAAAGCTGCGGAACTGCGATGTCATATTCTGCAACAAAGTAACGACAGTTGTTTCACAAATTTTAATTCAACCACTGCAATTCACACCGATAAAGTTTGAAAGTAAATTTGAGTTTTTTAAAGGCGTTCAGAATTTTTCTTTTCTTGTTAAAAGTGATTCTCAAAACCTTATGCAATAAATAATAAAACTTCCAAATTCAGCTTACAACTTTAAAGCTAAAGACTTACAAAAACAAAAGTAGGCCAATTTTTAAAAAAAGTTGTTAATTTTAAATTTTTATTGCTAAATGCAGCTTATTTAATTATATATTTTTGTTCTTCTCTTATTCTAAAAATACCCTTAAGAAGCTAGGATTCCAAGTTTTCTTCATTATATTTTTTGTTACTCAAAAACATACAATCAAGAGATTTAAAAATATTAGTGAAAAACGTCGTTAGTGTAAAAGGGAGTAACTTCATGTTCTATTTGGAAAAACCTAATGGATGCCCTAATTCTTTAGACTTATAAAGATTTGTTAACTTTTTTTAGGACCATTATAACCGTTGTTTAGCTATTAAATCACTTCAAAAATCTACCCTGATAATGTAACATAAATAGGTCTGTATAAAGCCTAATCCTTCAGGAGTAAAATCAACGCCATGTGAGGCAGAGATAATCTTACGCTTTAACATCGATGCTGGCCATACCATACGATATCAATTTTCCCTCTGCCTCAGCCTGTACGTCGATCAAATGGCGATCCTCTAGGTAGGGTGTACGAATATTATTAAATTGAAAATAAATTTAAAACTTTGTTTAATCATTTAATCCAGTGAAGACTAGGATATAATTACCTGGTTTTGGAACTGATGAGAGTGTGATTTAAAACATACAATAAACTTACTTCAAAAACAAATAATGGGTATTATAGATCGCCATCTCACCTGGTCGGGGGTCGACCAACACTCCGTTTCCCTAAACGTGGCCTCCACTCCAGAAACTTATGGGCCCATCGGCCATCCGTTCTTCGAGATAATCCTTTGCGCTATGTCGGTAACTTTCGTTCTCTGTCGGATGAATTCATTGCGAATCTTATCCAACAGAGAGTTTCCGAGCATAGCGCGTTCCATTGCACGTTGAGCTACGGCAAACTTGTGGACCAGCGCGATAGTCAGAGGTCACGTTTCTGCCCCGTAGGTTATGACGGGGAGTACGCATTGTTTAAAGACTTTTGTCTTTAAACTTTGCGGTATTGGCGACGTCAGAATGTGGAGTAGCTTCCTGAATGCAGCCCAGCCCAACTGAATCCCTATGTGCTTCCCTCTAAAAGTTGTGTCTTCCCAACTGCAATATGTGCCCGAGGTAGACATGTTCATCGACAACTTCGAGAGTAACATCATCGAAATTGACCAGACTCGGGAGAACGTGTTCGTTGAATATGACTTTCGTTTTAGTTCATCCTGAGTTCGATACGTCGGAAAGATTCATTTAAGCCTTGCAACATCTCCTTCAAGCACTCCTACGACTCGGCCAATATGACGATATCGTCTAACGGAGGTGTGTGTCTTGTAGCATTCTATTTTTCTTTTTCTAACATCCTCCATCCGAATTGTTCCGACGATGTCCACAACTTGTAATGATGTTATTGTATTCCTTTACGAATTGTTGGAACATTATTATAACGTATCATATGTTAAGAGGAAATCGTATCGTATTTCTTTTAATACTACGATGGCCTAAGATAAATAATAGAATTTAATACATGCGTTATTAAATTAGGTAAATTATAATGACTTTTGGTTAAATTGGCGGCTTTTGGTGGCAACTCTAACATACATGTCTTTGTTAAGTGTTTCCAATATTTATAATAATCAAAATATTTTAAAAATGACCTTTAACACTAAGGCACGTCAGGTTGAAAAGCCGCTCTATTCGGCTCGAAAAGAGTTAAAGGAAGCTAAAATTCAGTGTTATTAATTGTGAGAGAAAGGGATGATAACGAAGAAAAACTTTTGCATGATAAATAATAGAAATCCTTAATTAAAACATGAACTAGCTCAATTACACTCAAACTATTTAGGTTACATGAGCAAAATATTAATTTGCACAGTGTAGTCGATGTGTTTGCCTATATTCTGAATTAATAGGGGAAGTACCGGATATGGTATCCTCAGTCTCCAATGTTACAAACAATATTAGCACTATATATCCTACTAGTGATAACTCGGGAGCCTACTACACAGCTATCAGCAGGAAAAATCAGAAGAAATTTAAGAAATACATTAGAAAGATTAAAAAAAATTTTAAATATAGGCGTAGTATTTAAAAAAATTATGTTTAAATTTGTAAAGATAGGATTTTACTTAGACAAACAAGACAGGAATTTACAAAAGCAGGCTAAGATTATGTGAGCTTTACAGTGAAAAAACATGTTATATGAACAAGTCATTTATTGCCCATATGAGCGGCTATTAAAAACTATTTAAAAAAAGTCTATTCTCCTGCGAAATCTCTATCTATCAAAGAAAAAATAAAAATTTGTTAGAGAAAATAAAAATTATGTAAAATATTATCAATAGTGAAACTAAAAGCGGTACTTAGAGGAACTCCAATATAACTTTAAATATTGATAACCATTATATATAAGCTGACAAAGATGTTGCTACTTATTTCGAAAAACTCTTCTTGGACATTCCAGTTTTTACTATCAAGTCACTTTTATCTTCTCTAACAGTTGCTGAGTCATTTTTAGAAGATAATATCATGGAATGTACAGAAAAACTAGAATTACCGGAGATGTTGTAATAATATTCAGATCATTAGATATTAAGAAAACTATAGACGTATGGGGGATCTCTGATAAAGTGATAAGTTTTATCTATTATCGATGTAACATCACCTCACCTAGCAGCAATATTCAATGTAAGTATACGAAGGGGCGAGTTTCCTGACCGAATGAAGCATAGCAAAGTTATACCGGTATTTAAAACTGGATGTAATATGAACCTTAATAATTTGATACCACTATTTATACTGCCTACTCTTAGTAAATGATTTCAAAAACACTTATTAAAGCAATTGCTTAAACATTTCAATGGTAATTGCCTTCTAACGATAACACGTAGTCACTAGGGGTCACTAGGATTTTTTTAAAACGTTAAAATTTTTCCATAACTGTACATAGGCAAAATTTACATCGATCACACTTGGCAGCTAGTTTGTTTATTATAAATTTCATTTTATAATAAACAAATATCATGATGTTAATTACACATAGAAAAATAGGAATTTACAATTTACTTAAAAAAACAATAGCGAAAATTTATTATTGTATTGCTTGATTACAAAGTTGTTTAAGATAATAATATGTTGTTAAGTAGTTGTTTAACATTTTCTTCTTATATTTTTTCTTATGAATATTTATAAAAAGAAAAATGACAAAGTGTTCTTTAGAGAAAGTTATAAATGCTTTATGCACATTGCAGCAGGAGCTAAATTAATTTTCAAGAAACCCGTTTGCCGCTAGATGAGAGCGCTGTGTACTGTAAAAGTGAATTTAATAAGATTCTTTTTGACTTTTTGAGCCAGCATGCAATGGAAAGAAGTATGGTTAATGTCAAAAGGTTAGACCAAAAAAGACAAAGGTCATTGACATAACCGCTGAAATAAGAAGGCTGAAATGGCAATGGACTGGGCACTTAATGAGAGGCCAAGACAAATGAAGTAAAATTGTAACACAGTGGTACCCATGAGATGGGAAGAGAAAGAGGAGCAGACCACAGAAATGGCGGGATGAGGATATCAGGCAAGTAGGGGTAATCCTGGAGACGAGTAGCCCTAGACAGACAGGAATGAAAAAAGGTTGGAGGAGGCCTTTGTCGATTGGCAAACTGACCTATTAAGTATAGTCAAATTTTAGGATAGAAAGTATTAAAATAAGTTTAGAAAAAAAAAACAAATCATGATTTGTTAATCATAGATGATAAATGATTTGTTATCCATAGTATAGTTTAATTTGTTTTGTAACTCGTTACTAAGTTCGTCTGAATAAATGGCTTTATTATTATTATTATTACTTTTTGAGTTACCATCCCTGAGTAAAATTTTACAGATTAAAATAGAGTAAGGGAAAACGTAATTATCACATATAATAATTATTCAGCAATAAAGTCCTATGTGTACGTTTAAGCAACAATATAGGAAAATAACTATAATCTAATTTGATTTGGCTTGACTGATTCTTATCTATTCTGAATGTGTTAAGAATATATAAAAGTATACATTTTTAACACCTTTGGCGTTCTAAAAATATCTATAATAGAAATTTACAAAGATTTTTAATAAAAAGTAAAAGATTTATATTTACCTTTGTGTATTAAAATATTTTTACAATTTGGCTACCACGTTCGGAGCGTAAACTTCATAAAACTGTATTTAATTGAAACCCGGTGCTTTAAAAGTAATGAGTCCTTAATGAAGCGTAAAATATATTAAAAGAGGAGATGGCTACTCTTGGATAAGTTAATTATGGTTTTTGATTTTTTACCGACTTTCCGGAGGAGGTACTCAATTCGAAGTGTATGATTTTTTTAAATATACGTTACCACGTTGCTCCGCTCCTATAGCTCTGATTTTGTTCATTCTTTTTTAAATGGTAGGTATTAGGTGTCATTATTGGTCCTTTTTTATTTCGTGATAAATAGTTTTATAGATTAAGAAATTAAGAAAATTAAGGCACAAAAATCATTACCTCAAGCGACTAAATTGCAAACGCTGCCTCGACATTAAGTTGTTATTGTTACCCGCTTATATTGCACAAAATTTGTATATAATGTGTGAAATCAGCCATGTTTATTCGTAAGCTAAATATTATTAATTGAATTTAGGAAAAAAATATTATAATATGAATATAATGATTATGATTGTAATTTCGTTCTTCAATAAAGATGCATCAACATATATAATATATTTAAAATGCCTACCATCTTAATGTCATAAATTTTACAGTTTATGATTCATATTTTGTTCTGTTTTAATTGTTTTATTCGGACGATTAATTATTTATTTAAGAAATTAAGATGGATAAAAAATTTACATTCAGTGGTGGTGTGGGAGGGTCTGATGATTATTAAATTGTTACCTATTCCAAAATGTACCGTCAATCTTAAATCTCATTGAACTCATTGATCAGAGTTTCAGTAACATTGCCATAGGCACATTTTGATCGATACAATTTAAGTACCTTTTAAAACCTATTAAAAAGAGTAGGCTCTTCTGAAAGGTTTGCGACTCAAAGAAGGTCTTTACTTATCAACCTAAATATCTGCTCATTACCCACCCCCTCCGTAAAAGAGCATATCTATTTTGATAAAATAAAAGCCTCTTGCTCATTACTACTAATATCCTTAAAATATCGACAGATATATTTATATAAAGCTTGTTTGCATTTACAAAATGAATGATGAATTCGAACGAATCATATTATTATTCCGAATCGACGAATCATATCAAAATCCAAGAAAGAATAGAATTTACTTATCTGTGCACAGTACAGTAAACACCCGAGGCATCGCATTTCGAATCCACAAGATTATTTCCAAAGCAATTAGGAACCGGAGCGGATAAGACTATAGAATGAATACGAAAAAAATATTTTACAATGTTTTATTTGAACAAAATGTACTAATGTGAAAACATATTTTTAAAAATTAAAATATTATATATATCTTTTTTTTAAATAGTTCATATACTTTAAACACAAAACATTAATAAATATAGCTGCTTTAACAGATGTATCCTATAGTTTTAAACTTTTTAAATTCTTAGGATAAAGAAATTTACATCATAAATGATGATAAAATCATAAAATTTAGTAATATGTATTGTTTATAACGACCTAGGACCTTGAAAATCGTTTGCTGACTGCTGTCGTGAAATAAAACCTTTTTTGAAATTCTATTAAAACTGAACTTAAAAGAACGTTAAAGACAGATCCAAAATAATAATATGTTTAACGGTATTGCGAGCGCGAGCGCGTGGTTACTCGGTTTCGTCAGTCAATTATGATTGGACCAACTAGCTCGAGTGACGGCGATATGGTAGATCCTATTTAAGGACTAGAAGCTAGGATGCGGTTCTAAGGACCATATGCGTAATCCGGCTCGGACAACATGGTTATGAAGCCGGATTGGAAATGCGATAATAGGTAGAATAAATACCTCGTATCTTCGGTGATGCGGTTGGGGTTTGCGGTAAACTTAAAACTATTAGAACGAAGCGTTGGCCATTCGCGTCGCGTGACTTTAAAATATGATGCGCTGCGTTGGAACTCCCGAAGGCAATTGTTGACAGCGGCGGCGCTGGCCGCCGTACGCGTCACGAAGTATTCACCTTATACCCTCTTCTTATTGCGAGATTAGGAAAAATTAAAAGGAAAAAAGGAGGGCAGGCGAAGAGCGTTATAGTAAGATAGTGAAGGAAGATTATTGCTTAACCAATTTGCGGCTGTGTTAGGCGACTTAGAAATGCGCGCGAACAGTTATCAAAAGCGTAACAATGGTATATGAGGCCAAATATTGATGGCGATTTTTAATATTTTAAACAAAAAAAAAACTATAGTAGAGCTCACTAATATTAATACAGATTAAGGTATGAGATGTGATTAGAATTCAGAACAATAACAAATGTGTTAACAATACGACTGCAAGGCGTCTTGATATCAAAATTAATAATATAAGACAACTAGTTGAGACAATTTGAGAAAGACAAGAGGACTGAATACGATACAATCGTGTAACAGGTGCTAAAACATCAAAGACATCTGTAAATTGATGTTGAATAATGTCAATATTTTATTTCAAATTATGATATCAATCAAGGGCTATAAAGGAATTTTCATACAAATAAAAATACTAGTAACAAAATAAAAGCTGACGTAAAAACAGTAATGTATAATACTAGGTTTTTATATTTGTCATACACACCATCAGCCTTTGTTAGTCCACTGCTGGACATAGGCCTCCCCTAATACACCCCTATCCATTAGGGGGTTTGGACCGTATCCCACCACGCTGGTCCAATGCGGGTTGGTGGGTGGACCGACTTTTTTACATGCCCATCCGACGCATGGATCAGCTTACTTTTGAATCAACTGACAATTGGGTGATCGGCCCAAATTGCCCTAACCAAGTAGGAAACAAAGATGAAAATTTGTAAATATTTGTAAAAACAACCCCTCTAATATATAACTGGTATGATATAAAAGTAAGTGTTTTATTGGGAGTGTTATAAAGTAAGTATATAAGGTAAGTATATAAGTAAGTATGTGGGAAACTGCCTCCGTCATCATCAGCCTGTGATAGTCCACTGCTGGACATGGCCTCCCTAATACACCTCCATCCATTAGGGACTTTGGACCGTATCCCACCACGCTGGTCCAATGCGGGTTGGTGGGTGGACCGACTTTTACATGCCCATCCGACGATGATCATCTTCTTTTCAGACAATTGGGTGATCGGCCCAGTGCCTAACCAACTAGAAACAAAATGAAAATTTGTTGGTCCGCAGGATTCGAACCACGACCTCCAATTTCTAAGGCCTCGCCTTATCCAGCTGAGCTACGAGGCAGACTGCCTCCGCTAGCCTAGTGTATATGAGATACGCCCGCTTTAGAAACCAGAGATCGTGGGTTCGAGATCCTGCGGAGAACTCAACAAATTTTTCTTTGTTCGTAGTTGGTTAGAGACAGTAGGACCGATCGCAAATTCTGAAAAGTAGATTGCTCGAATCGTTGATAGCGATGACAATTTACGTTACAATAGGTATCTGTTACTTTCTAACAATTTTTTATTAAACATTTACTAACTTCTAAAAAGAAGATATAGTTTTTATGCATAATTTATGTAATGTGTTTAAAAATTATGCACTTATTTACAATTCTAAATAGCAGCTTAATATATACAAAAAAAATTGTGTCTATTTTTATCATCTTTTTTAAATTATAGATTTATATACCTAATACATGTAACAAAATAACATCATTTAAATTTTGTATCTGTCTGCCTACTTGTCTATTTGTTCAGGCCTTCCACTGGGTGATGTAAGTGGGAGTAACTTAGGCTACATTTTTTTTTAAAAAAAAAGGTAACAAATTTTTATTTCAGACGAACGAATTAGCTTGCAACTAGTTTTCAATAAAATGAAACAAAAATATTAAACTTTCTAAATAAATGTAAATGCTGTTGTTTATACCCTTAATTTGTTAGAAATATTAATTTGGCTGCAAAAGAATTTCAAATGGAAATACTAATAAAAATCAACAAACCTATTCCACCCTCGTAAATCATTTGCATCGTAAACTTTACAATCCCACCCAACAAAAATTTACATGAATATTGTTTAATGTAACAAAATATCCCTCAAAGGGACATCTTTTGCAACGGCTTACGGTAATTTATTTCTATGTTATAAATTGAGGTAAGGTTACTTCAT
Source organism: Lamproptera curius (assembly GCA_029286875.1). Classification (NCBI taxonomy): domain Eukaryota; kingdom Metazoa; phylum Arthropoda; class Insecta; order Lepidoptera; family Papilionidae; genus Lamproptera; species Lamproptera curius. The sequence goes on along the minus strand of JAGSMT010000258.1, from coordinate 215,322 downwards.
AGCTTTATTTATTATTTTAAAATATTTAAGTGAATCGTTTATTTTATTACAACAAAAATTTGCGATTTTTTTAAATGTCTCCAAAGTTTATGGATATCATTTTTCTGGATTCTTTTCAGTAGATGCAATTTAGTTATTAAAAGAACATACTTACGCCCAGCAGGTTGTCATATATATTCACCGTTAAGACTTAATTAACGTTAATGGTAGTCTGAATATTGCGGAACAGCTATGTTTATGGGTTACATTTGACAATGTTTTTCCTGTCAAACATAACGTAACATATAATTTTTACTAAAACTCATTTAAAGCTATTATAATTCTCCAGAATTTTGACAATATTGTACACATTTCATTAGCTTATGTATTCGATGTAATCGTAGCAATTATAGGTTTTAAATATGAACAATTTTTGATAAAAGATATAATAATAAAAATACCAAACTCAAATAATTTTATTTGTTCTGTCAATCCATCTTAATAATATTTTGACTTATCATTGAAAAATATCACAATAAACGAAGAAGTTTAACAATGCTAATCTGCAAATAAAATGTAAAATACTAAAAATCGTTCGTAGCTCGTAGTTTTCTATTTAGTCTTAAATTTAACATATTATTGGTACTTAACGTAGGATTGACAGTTCTAATTTTTTTACCTATTTATTTTCTAAAACACTAGAGCAAAATACAGACCTAATTTACCATTTGACCATGGGTACTGCAAAGTATCTGAATTTCGGGATTATTGTTAAAATAATTGTACGCGATTGAATCCGTAAAGTGTTTTATAACTTGTACACGAAAATATTTTAAGTGCATGAAAGATCTTAAGTCGTAAAACTTATCTTAATTTAATAATACACTATGTAGACGCATAGTGTATACATAAATTTAAACCAATATTTCAAAATCAGTATTCAATAGACCTGATAACCTTACAACAGTACTGTAGCATATTAGGGCATAATTTATGTGTAGTTATGGCCTTTTCAACTGAACTTTAAAGAAGAAGGTACTGAATTTAAAGCGCTTTATTTGCAGTACAACGTTAAATTATTCATGATTACCTTATAAGCCTCAGTAGCCTAGTGGTATAGGCGTTTGCTTTAGGAACCGGAGGTCGTGGGTTTTGATCCTGTAGGTAATTTAATGTCCAGATGCGTCATATATATGTAGTGGACTATAACAGAATGCTTATGTTGATGTTGTTGGTGATACAAAATAAAATATAGCTTCATTCGGTTTGAATTAAGCCTCGTTTAAATAAAGTACTTGTTATTTTAAAATTACTTTTAAATATAGAACACTATTAATAAAACATCTTAAAGAATTTGTGAGCTATAATTTTATATAATATGAATTTACTTATATATTTTATACAATATAACAAAATACTTGCCATATATATTATTTTTTCGTTAAAATTTTAATACGCTGATATTGTCAATATGAACATAACCTAACTAGTTAAGTTGTTTAGATTTCATATAAGATTCAAGAGGAAGCTAAAGAGCTCTTAGAAGCTTATACTAAACAATTTACGTTTATGCCTATTAAAGCGCAGACAATCTTCTAACGCTAATGTCTTACTTAACGCTAGTGGAAAACATTTCAAATTTAAAACTTATTTGTTTTGACTTTTTGTTTTGTTTATATCTACTATCAGAAGTCTGAAACTCTGTTGTCTAGCAGTATGGGCTTGCGCTTTAATAACCGGAGGTCGTGGGTTCAATTCTAGCGGGGACTCAACTACTTTTTTAAGTTTTTTTTTATAGTTGATTAAGGCAATTCGGGCTGATAATCCAATTGCCTGTAAAACAAGATGAGCGCTCTTGCGCCTTATCTCTCCAGTCCTGTCAGTTATCCGTCCCATCGACTTTGAGTGTATAAAGAAATAGGGAGTGTACCTGTGTTAGCGCGTACTCATATGCATTATAGTATCTCCAGCACAATTAGCCGATCTTTAATTATTTTCTTCGATTGGCTACGGTAGTCGTAATCGATTAGGAGGCGATCATATTTTTCGTTAAATACTAGGAGTAGAAATAATTTCCAAGAGCGTTATCAGTTCTTAAAGTAATAAAACAACCGAAAACCTATTCAATTTAATATGGTTATAGGATACCGTCCGTCCTTCTACTGCTCTATCCATGTTACATTTAAATTTTTAAAATGAATTCTCTTGAAGAAAAATGTAGTCTTTGTCACTCGAGGATAAATATTCTTTTACTACAACAATGCGATACATTGTTGTAGTAAACATTTTAAATCAATTTAGTATTATCAAAGCGCATTTAAAACTAACATGGATGGACAAATATTTCCCGTTTATAATATTAGAGCAAACATGTTTAAGCGGTCGTCAAAAACTTGCCCCAACAAACTAGGAAACAACAATAAAAATTTGTAGAGTCCCTGTGCAGGACTCGAATCAACGACCTCCGGTTTCTAAAGAACACCCCCTTACCACTAAGCTACGTAGGTAGTTTAAAAATATAGTCATACAATAAATACAAGTCTATTTATAATTTATTTTATAAACGTAAAACTATATAATTTGCCATAACGTCTACGTTCTGTAAAGTTGCATGAAATGTCAATGTCGTTGGTTATACATTATTTCGTCTAATCTTAAATGTTTACACACACAATCCACAATTCACATTCCTACATGAGTATACAAACAGTATTCACAATTTTGTGTTCTCTTAATTTAATATGGTTTAAAAAAAAATTGTTTTATTTTATACCAACCTAGATTGCAATTAAAATTACCGCTACAGAATTTGCTGATTTTGATATAGAAATTGCTAATTTAAATGGCCATTTAAACAACTGCAAACACTTAAATTTTCAATATTACTCTGCTCACGACCCAGACAAAGGAATGCCAATATAGTGTTTACAAAGTTACAGTACAAAATTAATATTTAATGGAATCAAGGTGCATATTAAAAGACAACAGTCTTTACAACAGTCTGTCATAAGATTGGAAGGGTTGCAACCTCGTCCGAAGTTATATTATTTTAAAGTTAATGAAAGGAATTTCCTTTTTTTTCATTTTCAACGCAGCATAAGTCTTACGCTAAGATTAAAATATTGAAAGAAAAATACTCATCCTTATTTTGCTAATTAATAAATCTATGTATTGTTTTATATTGGTTAAAGCGATAAGACGAGCAAGACGTTTAGTTATAGTTCAGCCTGGTGGTAAGTGATATCCTGCCCATAAGAAAAGCAGCGTAAGTTGCCACAAATCTGCTTACCGACTCTAGACATGAGGTTTTTATATCATTATGTCTCGTTTACCCAGTGATTACCAGGCGATAGTGCCCTTCAAGGCGGAAGTCAGTGATGCTTAGACACTACAGATTTTCGGCAGAAATAGGCACCGCGGTCCCGACGGTCCTTCGTAAAAGAGAGACTTAACTTTGATCTACCGATTCCTTATTTAGTATTTTTATTGTTTATTACTTTAAACTCGTATATATTTTTATTATTTTTTAAATAGTGTAATTTGCTTGAACCATAATTAATTCTATTGCTTGCTCGATTATTATATATTATAAAATAAAATGACTTTACGGATACGAAGTCTACCCCGGCACCACGGCCGCTGGAAAGTGTTCGAAACGTCGGGAATTTAAAATGTTAAATAAACGCGATAAAATCCTTAAAGTCATTTGCTTGAACCAATTCATGTTAGCGCTATAATAGAGTGCAATTTAGATTTTAAACAGAAATTTAATAAATTTAAAGATTATACTTATATAATTTCAGATAAAATAGATATCATTCATTTTAAATGAAGTAACGTGTAACGTTTATGTGATGGCGCAAACAATGTTCAAAGGCTTTATAGAAAGATATTTACTTTATATCGAATTTAATTCACTTTTCTTTCTTTTCATGCCATCAGTCTCAAGAGGCTTTTTATATAATACAAAGTGATTCTTGGAAAAGGAATAAGAAAAGGGGTTTCCTTTTTATGAACAAAGTTATCCTTTTCTGTTTAAGTAAATTTTCTATTTTTCATCAATATGTTACATGCTTAATTGCAGGCAAAGTTCATTAGCATTCAAATCTTTTTGTTTCCACTACGTAGAATGTTTTTTTTTTCATTTTATTTAATTATCAATTCTAATTCACTTCCTTTTTCTCTAATAATACATACATAGTAAATATTATTTTGACAGAACATCTGTCAGGAAATGATATTAATTTTGTATGTAGCTACAAAGTAGATAGCAGATAAGAAGATAAATCAAAGTCAAATATCTTTATTCAATATGGAAGCATTACACTTTCTTATTGATTGTCAAATAAACTACCACCGGTTCGGAAATGGAAATCTCTGACCTGAGAAGAAGCGGCGTAAGAAACTCAGCGGGACTTTTTTTTCTTTCTTTCAATAGGTTTTACAAAATTTTTACAATAAACATCACATTTTAATAGTTTGAAATAGCCTGGAGCAAACAGTTCATTACCAGGGTGTGTTATCTGTCAAGTAATTATTACAGCAATTATATCCTTTAACACACGAACGTTCCTTTACGACTTTTTTAAGTTTATTTAAAGATACTAACTAAACGTTTTCTGGGATTTTGTTGTAGAAGAGTATACATTTTCCCATGAAAGATTTCATTGTTCGTCGCAACATAGTTTTTGGCAGAACAAATTTATGCTTATTCCTAGTATTTATATTGTGTGTATCACAATGTTTTACAAATTCATTTCTATATTTATGAACATACATAATATTTTCAAATATGTATTGACAAAAAACAGGCAGTAAACATTTTTCGTAGCGATTCTTTTTATTTTTTTTTAGTTTTTAGTTTCTGATTGTGATGACATGACAAGCATTGTTTTGTTTACCCTTTGGTTTGTGGAGTTCACTTTAAGGCCAAAGCTTATACGAAAATCATTTGACAAAAAACGAAGAACGGTTAAATATATGACCGACTTCAAACAGTGATTACATTTTTGCAAAAACGGATAACCGCGTGCTCTTTGCAAGAAAGTGCTCTCCGATTTTAGGCAACGCATTTTAAATCTCTGATATTTTATAAAGTGTTAATTTTATAAAAATATTGTATACACAATATTCTTAATTATAAATATTTATCTTTTATGTATAACAATATTGTATATACAATATTTTTTATACTAAGATAAATTCTTTAAATGCATTAACTTTTATAAAAAGTTACTCTATAATACCTTAAAAGAGCTTTGAATATGCCTCATTGCATTTTTAAAACAATGTTTTACATTAAAATGGTTATTGTAGATTATTCCTAAAACATTTATTTTAAACCATTTTAAAAATACCTACAATTATGCACAGCATGCTTAAAGTCTATCTTCTACGGTCTTAGCACCGTTTGCAATTTAATAGCACGAAGTTGTGATTTATAGTGGCACAATTTTCTTAATTTCTTCAATAAATATTAAAAATATGACAAAACGATAATAAATAGCAATCATTAATAAAATATCAAATTTGGAGCGCTATAAGCACAGCAGGTAATCTATATAAGATGTTTAAACTAATTAAAAAAACACGTGCAAATTAAGTTAAAACGGCGCATTTTAAAATTGGATTTCTTATATATTTTTGTAGTTTCGATGACTTAACGAATCAGTTCTAAGATTATATTGTACAACACTAATCGTATCACCATTATCACTAATTACTGGAAGATTGTTTATATAAACGAGTGCGAGGACCATCAAATTTTAAAATATCGAAACGCCACCATCTTAGTAATCTATTTAAGTAAGTTATTTATTAACAAATTAAAACTTAGTCATATATAGTTAATTTGACTTGTTTGTTGAGTTAAGTCTTGCATTTAAATCGACATAACTTTGTTTATAACACAACAATACAATTTACTATTTTATTAAATAATATAACATGAGTTTACATTTGTTTTCATAAAAGAGTTTTTGGATTTTAATGCGTTGATTTTCCCGACGTTTCAGACACTTTACAGGATCAATGGTCACGGGCACACCAATATAATTAATACAAGCAAGTTTTGTGATTTTACGTTACTAACATTCGTTTTCGCTTTCTATAAAAGGAAATGAAAAGTGCTAAAATCTATCTTTTAAACTATTATTTTTAAAAATTGTACTATTTTTACTATTTGTAATTAATGTAGAACGTCGAGTGTTAAACTCAAATTTATAACAACTCAAAGCTCAGTCAGTTGGATAGATTACATCTCACTGTTTGAAATTCTTTCTGTAATTGTACTAGATATAGAAAACATTGCTCATTTTCTTTCATGTAAAGACTATGAATTTTTTAAAGCAAAAGCTTTTATGTGATCCTTTAATGTATTATCTTTAATAAGCTTTGAATGTGCCTGATTTCCCTTATAAAAATGTTTACATAACAATGCTCATTGTGCGTTATTCTTAAAACATAGATGTTTGATATCTCGTACTTTATTGAAAAACATAGCTAATATTGTTTTTTAAAAGTTGGAGCATTGTTTTCGCTTTAATTGACATGTTTGTTATAGATAAAACAAGTTGTAGGTTTAAATCCCATGATACATTATACTACTTTTCTTTTGTTTGGTTAATATTGGGCAAATCATACGAACGCTTGTGAAATTAATCTAATAAGATTCCATTAATATATTTTCTCACCTAATCTATAATGATCGAAAAATACAAAAAGATAGACCGAATTGAATTATTCCTTATATTTACATCGGTATAGTTGCAATTTTTACCAGAATATAGTGCACATGATCGCATTATCTGCATAGATGCATCATAATGCATGAGCTTATGCAAAAAAGTTTTAACCGAGATACTTATAATAATTGTTTTAAAATATTAGGTGCACATTTTTATAACTATGTACTGACAAAGTCACAATAAGATAAATAAGGCTGCTAAGTGATGTGGTCCCAAATATGAACTTGGCGTTAATTTCTTCACAATGTTAATATACATAACGTCATTGAATGAATGAATTTGAATTAATGTTATAAACTATTACATCAAAGAGAATAACAATGCAAAATCAAACTCCTTCTTCGTCAAAAATCTTTCTATTGATTGTCCAATAAATTACTACTGATTCGGAAATAGAAGATGATGTCCCGTAGAAGTGGTAGGTCTACCCATTTACAGGAGAGCCATGTGAGGCGTTGAGGGAATATTATATAGACGATTCGCTTGGCGTAGTGGTAAGTGACCCTGACTGTTTGGCGAACGGGTGTGTGTTGAAAGCTCTCTACGGTATTATTTAATGTCTGGTGGTTGGTAGATATATTGTATCTTCTTATATACCAAAATTTTAATTCGTATTAGACAGATATCGAGTTTCCAGAATATACGCTTTGTAGAGATAAGGTTTAGATGACGTTGTGTTATTCGTCAAAAAATATCATATATCAGAAAACAGAAAAGTTTAAACGATAAAGCTAACATTGAAACAAATGCAAATATAATTTACCGATTACCAATACCAAATAATTTACCAATTGGCGACATATTAACATATATTAATAACTAAATAAATTTAAGTCTCATGAAACGAGACGAAAACGTAAAAAGCATAACAAAGGCTTGTGCCTCGCATAATTAACATCGTTATTTTCACGTTCCATTTTCAATCGGCTAATCCCCTAACACAGTCCAGTGTTTTTTTCCGTTCTTATTTTTATACTGTTCGATTTAAAAGGATATTTTAAATATTGATTTACTCGAGTTTATATGAATAGAAAACTTTAGGTATATTTTATTATTTAGATATTTGATATTATATCTCAACAAATACGAATATGGATTTTTTATTACCTTTTTTGAAGTTTTATAAAACAAAGTTTACATATTTTTTTTAAATTGTTGACCATTTTATATATTTAAATAAGTCAGTTAAAAGAATAGCAATTATGTCTATTTAAGTACGTGAATTGTCTATCTTTATTTTGAAGTTTAATTGAAAAGTAATAATTTTGATTTAAATACTTAGAACTAGCAAATACAGCTAACACCCATTTCTACTAATAGCCCCAGAGGTAGTAGTAGTGACAGGGACTTGCAGACCACATCTTTAGAAATATTTAATAAATGTGCCATTAAATATATAGCTTGCTTTGAGAACTATTCAAATTAATTTAGCGTTAATCATAATAAAACTTTGAAAAGTTCCGTAAATCAAGAAGCTCGCGTAGGAATCCTTCATACCATATAGCATAAGCCGACCACTTGTTATACCCGTAAGTCTTATTACATAATAAACTAAACAGATCTGTTTTAAGAAAAAACGGGGCAATAAACTAAAATAGCATTACATTTAATGCAGGTTAAATTACAAAAAACTTAATGGAAAATAATGGACGACGCCCTCATAAGAAGTGACGACATGTGCAAATGTGCAAGTAGTCGGTGGATGTAGAGGCGCAGGATCGTATGACTTATGGGGGCTTATATCCAGCAGTGGACGTTGTAGACTGATATTAATGATAATTAACTAGTATATGCGATAAAGCAAGTGTATTTTTTCCCCTTTCAATAATCGAATGGGAAGGATAACCGTCCATATCGCATGAATCGTTTTAATTTTTAGGCATTCTATTGACCAGTAGTGGGTACTAGTAATTACCTTAGTCATCTAGAAAAAAATCACGATAAGTTGTTAAGCCACTGAAGGATTTGATCCTATGAATTTCGGCTTCTAAAGATCACTAAATTACAGAAACAGTTAAAAATACCCATAAACGCAACGTACAATATGTGTGTGCAATATATGTGTGGTGCAAATTGAACTATAAAGGTTAATTGGAGTTATTAAAGGTTTCAGCAGGAACAAATCTAGACGCACTTTTATTCAACCTATATAATGAAACGAATTTAAAAAGTTTATGAAAAATTACGTGAGAACAGCTTGCTGGCTGTTAAAGACGGCGGCGGGCCGGAATCGTGGTTCATTAATTAAGGAAATGGCTACTTTAAAATAAATGAATAGTTCAGAAGTAGGAAGAGTTTTGTTTGAAAATATTGTGTTTTTTTTTTATGGCATACGCAGGCAGACGAGCAGTCAGGGCCACCTGATGGGAAGGGTCACCGACACCCATAGACGTTGACAATACCAGTGGTATCGCCGACGCGCTACCTACCGTGAGACATAGGGTGTTAAGTCTTGTTTACCCAGTAATACCTCGGCTACGGTGCCCTTCAAACCGGAACACAGTAATGTTTTCACACTACTGCTTCGCGGCAGAAATAGGCACCGCGGTGGTACCCACCCAGACGGTCTCCTGTAAACAGGGGACCTACCACCGGTAAACAGGGGACCTACCACCGGTGTAGTGAATCACGATAAATAAATGTTTTCCTAAAACATTCCAATTGCTTTTTTACAAGGACTGGAAAACATTTTGTGATAGGAATTTCTACCACAATAATAAATTTATATAGTAAAACACGTTTGAAGGAAACCGTAGCTAGTGTAATAATTTGGTTAATGACACATCTGATGTAAGATTCTGGTGGACTGACTTGTGGCGTATTAATTACTATGAAGTGAACTTCTAACTCATTGTTTTCTTCATTTTATTACTTTACAAGGTTTAATTGATTTTTTTACAAAATTATACATATTTTTTTAAACTTAATTAAAGATTTATGAATGTAATTATTTCTATTGCTTGCGCGAATATTATACATTATTAAATAAAATTACTTTACGGATTTTATCGTGACCACGGCCGCTGGAAAGTGTTCGAAACGTCGGAATTAAAATGTAAAATAAACGCGATAAAATCCGTAAAGTAATTTTATTTAATGATTTATGAATGGTTAATTAAAATAAATTTATTACTACAATTGCGTGTACGGAGCACTAAATTAGCGAGGTGCGAACCACATGCTAACGCTTCTTTTTTCTCGTCACGAACGTCAGAGTCATATTGTTTAACTACAATTAAACAATCTGACTCTTAAAATAATACTGTCGTTGTAAATGTTTTGAATTTAGGCTTAAATTAATTAATATAACAGTTTTGTTTACACAAAATGTTATTTTAATTAGCGGGACGTACTCGAAAATTGTTTTGGTTTCAAGATATTAGGGTTACATTGAGAGCGGATATTGGAGGCTATTTATTAAGGTCAGCTAAAGCTTATTTTGATCGCAATCAAATTTAAATAAAACGTAAAAAAGGCTAAACATAACGTACATTTTATCAGCTACGAAAAAATTATTTAAGCTATTCTGTACATATAATTTAACTCAGTTTATTAAGACCAAACCAAATCGTAATAATGCTTTTTTTTAATAAAATTTGGTACCGACATGTGATGTATTTTTGTACGATAAACTTAGAAAACGCTTTAATGTAACGCCTTCAAAAGTTAATTGATCCTAAATAATCTACTTACCAGGAGATTGATAGTGCATAATATGAATTACTCATACCTATCTTGTATATACACATCTTGTATAAGTTATTATATTATGCACTACCAATCTCCTGGTAAGTAGATAATTCAGGTGTAAGTTATCAAAACGGTGGCAAATAATTGACGTTAGGCCTTATATAAATAAATAATTTTTAACTTTCGACTTAATATACTTTTCAATTATTTACCTCTAATTATTACTGCTGCTTTTAAAAGCAAAGCATATGTCCTAGATTTACACAAATATGTCCTAGATTTCGTTTTTAGACATAATTTTAAGATCTTTGCTTTCTTTTGTGCTAAGCTCACTTTTACTAATATATGGTGATATCATTACTTTAACTCACGTAATTCTTTCTGTAAATTTAGCAATTGTTTTAAGATATGAATGTTAAAAAATGCTTTATAGTACATTTTAGTTATTAGCATTATTTCCGCCTCTGTACTGCTAGTGCATAAATTGTATGCCATTTCCTTTATGTGACCTGATTTAATTGTAACTAATGTAATATTTGCCTAATTAAACAACGAACTTTCTATTCGTGGATTGAATTTATATGCGTTCCTAATTCGTTATTTGTACCTGCTAGGTATAAATATAGGATTGTAATGAATGGTAAAAACTAATATGAATACAGTTAGTATGACTTAATATAAACATTTTAGAAAAATAAATAATTTCTATTTAATATCACTAGGTGTGATGGTGTGACGTTTGACGATGCAATGTAGTAGTAGTTAGTACGTGTTAATAAAATTACGGCATCAAAAATCACAACCTTGTACTACTAAATTACAAACGCTGGCCATATCTTAAAAGATACTAGGATTAAACCATGTTCTACATAATTGTACTGCTTAAATTGTTCTACTATAAAGTCTGCGAGCGCATAAATCTATACTTAAAGAATTACCTACAATAATTTACAAAACCCAAATAAAAAAAATGCACTATGTTACAAGCATAAATATGTAATATTCTAGTTACCAGAATCAGCTCAAAATTTTAGCTTTTGTAACTCAAAAGACATATTTGTGCTAACTATATTTTAAATGTCTCGTATGAGACTCGCACAATGACTAGAACCGATGCCAGTCATCATAACTGATCAGATAATGAAATCAAATAATAAATCACCTTATTTTAGCACCTCTTATTAATACATCATCATACGCATACTAAGACTGCTTTTCTATCGTAACTAGGGTGATCAGTTTACACTGCCCTCAACAAGTAGAAAACGACAATACAGTGGACTGTATTGACAGCGGAATTATATACGGACTGAATATGAACATTCGAATTATATAATTCCGCTGGGTTCGAAGTCATAAACTCCTGTTTGTAATATGCAAGTTTGTACTACTAAACTTTAGATAAGCTAACTGCCTTCGTGAGTTAAAAGTATTAATCTCATAAATATAGAACCTAATTTTATGTGTGCAAGTGTTTGTTATTTATTTTTCAATAAGTAAGCGATATTTATTATTTATTACCAGCCTTTCCATTATATATGATATTTCTAAACATAAAAATGTTATACCGTTAGTAAGCTTATAAATACACGACTTTTACTTAAATAAAAAAAAAAATTGTCAATTATAAAAAACTGTGTCTAAACCTGGTTTGTTCATAGTTTTCTTTGTTATTTATTCGCAAGGTAGTAGATAATATAATTTTTTATTTAAATTTTATATATTTGCGTTTTAATCATTATTCAAGATTTCATAGAGGACAAGATTTAATACGTTAAGTCGACAACACAGTATGGTTGAACTGGCATTAGCTCTAGAAATGGTTGTATACCTCCCCCTTTTTTGTTTTCTTGTCATCCCCGATTTGCCAATCAGTTTTAGGTAATTAGGTCTTTACTTGTATAATATGAAAATTATATAGGGATTTTTTTAATTATTACTGTATACTATTTAATATAAACTTTATTAAAAAGGAAGTAATATGAGATATATTGTTAAACCGACTGTCATGCATAGTAATATATAATGTAAATCATTATCAATACCGCGCACCTAGCATAAAAAAAGTTTTGTCAGCAACTTTTAATTGGACAAACTAGCTCGATAAGGTATACCCCGTCTAGGTAGATATGGGAATATGAAGAACGGCAAAATAACGTAGATGGTATTTAAGCATGAGAAGCGTAACTAGATGTGGCTTGAAGGACCATGTGCGCAATCCGGCTCGGACAAAGCTGGATTAGAAATGCGCGATAAGAAAACAATAAATACCTCGTCTGATAGCGGCACAGCTGCAGCTATCTTCCTTGATGCCATCGGGGTTCGCATAAATAAAAACTTTGGAGTTGAGAGTTGGTAAATGTTGTTGCATGACTATACATATATGATGCGCTGATGACTAATTCGGAAAAGCAAAGAAAAAAACAAGTGTATGCGACTGTGGTGGCGCTGGCCGCCTATCTTCTCGAGTTAAGGATGGGAAATGAAAGGAAAAAGTAGGGCAGGCGAAAAAGAGCGTTACAGTAAGGATAAAAATAGTAATGATTGCGTAACTAATTTGCTGTTGTGTAAAACAACATAAAAATGCGACCAAACATATACTGAAACGTATAAATAAACGACAATGTATCAAACATATGTAAGGATTCTAACATGCCTTTTATTACCACTTACATATTTTAAGTTATACTTGTATATTTTTTTAGTTTAACATGATATACCTATAAAAATATAAAAACAAAATTAAAAGTAAAAAAACATAATATATAAAATGCAGGTATTTTTTTAAGTATTGTCACAAATATAAGTTTATAAAATTATGTTATAAAATTAACAAAGTGACGTTTATAAAACAATTCCAATTTACCTTTGCTCCATTTTGCTGCGGTTTAACTACTTTGTAAACTGTCATCGTTATTAATAGCTCCCCATGCTGAGTTGCGTTACCCAATTAACTTGTCAAAGTTTTAATAACTCATTTCATAATAATAAATTACTGCCAGAATTAAACTAAACATGTTTCATACAAGGTCAATAGTAAAAAAATGACTAAGCTAATGTTTCGGAGAAACTAGTTTAATAAACTGACTCTCAAAGAAACCCTATAAAAACGTGTTATGAAGAACCCACAAATTCGTTAAAAACTTCTTTGACGCATATTTAAAACGCATTCAAAGTAATATTGGGTAAGTTAATGCATTTATTTTTTTTTATTTTGTGGGCATAAAACATGACATTTTGATTAAGTAAATGAATGAAAGTTGAAAAATGCAGTGGCAGAAATCGCGGTTTACTTCGATGCAGAGTAGACGTCTTCACCCGCCTCTTGTTTGCAAAATAGTTTGAAGGCACGATTTTTTTAAAAGGCACCTATGGCATATAGTTGGCAGGGAGTCGACTGTAAGTTATAGTTTTTTATACTTACAATTGGCGCTACCAGATTCTAATTGGTTTTTTATGGCGTTATCGACAATGTTGAAGTTCTAGTTGGTGGAGTCGTATAGCACCACCACCAAAGCGTATGTGCCTGAAATCCAGCGTGAAGAGCCTGTATCAAAAAGCCCTGGGAGCTATGAAGTATCTTGGGGCAAAAGTTTCGCCTCCCGCCGTGACTCGAAACTTTTTAGGTGGGGAATGATCGCGGGACACTACCCTTGTCCAAATTACTACAACATCAATTATAATAGGCTGAAATATTAGAATAATATGCGCAAATCACCCAATTTTCTAAAAAGTAAGATAATCTATGCGTTGGATAGACATGAAGTACATGAGTAGTCATCGGTCTTTGGCAATCGATGTAAGATGTGCTCGCGTTAAAGAATTTACTGACAAATAATTCATCCATAGAATGCTGTTTAGCCTTTGGGTTGTGGTAATGCCAGTCGCTCTGCATATTACTATTATTTAGGTAAATCTGCATAAACTAGAAGCCGACCCCCTGACAAGTGGTCAGGAGAAAGATAAGACTATGCTGATATAGTGTTGTTATGCAAATTTATAAGCTTTCACAATTTTACATGTTTTGTAAAATATGTAATGGTAAGGTGTGATTTCATATAACGTTAATTTATCCACCCTTGCTACTGCTCATTTGAATGGAAGGCCCGAGGAATGTGTGACTTAAAAATTTAGGTATTTCAAACCTACTTTTGCAAGATCTAGAAGCTATTTGCAATATAAATATAAATATAAAGGAAACGTTTGGAGTGACAGACTACAAACTTTATATGATAATTAATTGCAGAGAAATACGTAATTACAAATTGCACAAAATCCTCTCCCCGTACGAGACCCTTACAATAAATTATTTTAGTTAATTATAACCGGGCGCTACTTATACAAACTAACGTCGGATATGTAGGGAACATAAGCCTGCTGTCTACATGTAGAGTTAATATTCAAAACGTACCACCAATTATTGATATAATTAATTGATACGATATTACATTACTTTATATCGATTTTATTTAGTTACAAAAAATGTGTGTAATTATAGCGATCCAAAACATAAGTTATCCTTGCAATGACGTTATTCCAATTCACAAACTCAAATTAATACACCTAGATAACTTAGTGATTGGCATCACATTTGTATTACATTCAAAACGTAACTTGTTGTTTCGGTAGAATAGAATATCAAAATTGTAAGCAATAATAGACAAAATATCATGCTTTATATGACATGAAGTTTCAAGTCGTTCCCAATTGCGACGGAGCCGACAACAGTGGAGCCGTCTGCATGTACCTGCTGTTCGTAGCCACGCTTATTGCGTGACCTTTTTATCCGATCGAAAAGTGGAGTGCGGATTTGTGGATTTTCGGACGAAAAGCAATGTGGGACATACAGCCAATTATCTTCTCTGCCTCAAAGCGCCGAAGTGTAAACTCGCGTTCTAACGTGAATCCCCCCCTCTCCATACTTCATGTCTATCTTTTACGTAGCAATGTTTGTAATCTAATCGAATAGCTGTGATTAACAACAATTCAATCAGTGCGCATCTGCTTGGTCGACCGGACAAGCCGCTCGATCCGCTCCGCTACCTGCGCCGTCCGCCAGGCCACCGTGGCACGCCTCCCCGACGCCTCAGTGGCAAGAGAAAGACGTCGAGTCGTCGTGTCATCGTGTCGCCGATCAGTGCAGTGTAGTGTCGTGTGTGCCGGAAGCTTCGTGTCGACGCTGGGCGTACGCGCCTGAGCGTGATAGCTGCGAGCCGTCCGGTGAGTCGCTCGAGTTTGTCTTTTCATCATTTTTCTTCTTTACAGCGTCCGCATGTTCCTCTGTTGAGATGGTGAGGACCCATCAACCTTAGTCTGTTTTTATTAGAGTCAATTTAACGTCGCTTGCCGTATAGCAGCGCGTGGTCATCCACGCCTCCTACAGCCCTAAGTTTTCAAACGCGTTGAGTTTGCACATCCCTGCTCACTGGGGCGGGGGTAGAACACGCCCGGCTTCACCGGGGGTGCTTAGACTATAACGGTTATTAAAATCTTACACAGCAGTAAAATGGATTCAGTCACCTCAGTGACCAGGCCTCGACTTCGAGGACCTAGAATCGTCCGCCGGCGGATTCAGGTACGTCCATCCGCGAGGCCCTCACCGCGCGAGGGCACAATCCACTACAAGCGCATCCATGCTCAACGCGAGCAACCACACCGCGTCGAAAAGTGTCCCACATGACCACCTCGGACACCCTATCCCCCACTAACCTCACCCAACAACTCAGACTCGAAATGGAGCTGGATCAATCCCGTCCAAGTCACCGAGGACGAGAGACGCAGGAGAGGTTTCTGTCGGTTAGTCGCGCAGGAAGAAGTGCAAGGCAGGGCCCCCCTGCTACATCACCAACCCGCCACCTAAGGCGCCAAAAGCGTCGGCGGAAGTTCTATCGGCCCCGGCCATCAACATCGGCCACAGAGACAAAAGCCGCCTCACGGCCAACAACATCAGCCTCATCAGCAACCACCTGCGCTCTAGCAACACCATCTACTGCTTCAAGCAATCTTCGGCTGCTTCTCAGCAACCATCAATCCCACCTAGGATAAGAAACCTCGCCGATAGTATTCGGTCGAAGGAGAAATGGCAGAACTACGGTCCGCGCTGTCCAATAAATATAAATTCACAGCAGCCGACTCGAACCAGGGCTTTTAAATTGCAACTGGAAACCAGTGACGCACTACGTCAAGTCGTCGTATCTCTTAAAGAACGACTATTATTACTACACATACGCGCTCCCGGAAACGCGTACTTCGGACAAGTCGTCAAGGACTGCGAAGGAGATGCCACAGAGGACATCTACAATTTCATCAAGGGACAAAACATCCCAATTTACCTCGCCTTCCGCCTAACTCATCCTAAGACTAAAAAGCCTTTTAATGTGGTCCTTCTGACCCCTGGAACGCTCCACCGAGGGCAAAAGTGTATGATCTACACCACATTGCGACCACTAAGTCGCATCACATCCACGCGCCACACCAAATGGCCTTCCTGCGCAGTGTCAACTGCCGATGTCGGGCACTCGGCCCGTAACTGTCACGCGCACGCCCTCGCTGCGTCAAGGCGCTTGTGACCATGGCACCCTGATTGCCCTGAGACCAGAGATAGGAAGCCTCACCACTGTACGAACCGCCGGCATGCGTTAACTGCAAAGCTGGCCCACAGTATTATCTGGGCTGCCCTAAGGCACCCAGCGCAAACCACCAGCACCTTTCCGTCCCAAGGCGCCCCAGGTGCCTCCTCACTCCTTCCCGCCCTCCGACCTATTCCGGCGTGGCAAACCCACCACAGCGCCCGCGCAGCGCCGAATGCCCGCGTGGCAACATCAACCACCGCAGGAGCGCCGAGCGCCCGCGTGCGCCGCACCAAACCAAGCGCTCCGCGAGCGCCACAGCTTGCTAGCCACAGCAATGGCAGCAACTTGGAAACATAGCCGGACAGATTGACTTCGCAGAGCTCGATCGCCTTACCGCAGAAATCGACGCCGTCGTCGGAAATTTCGAGCCTGTCTGCCATACTTCGAGGCAAGTATAGTCGTTTAGATTACGGGACGTTAATGAATAGTACGCCCATACTAAATAATAGAAACGGCCCGACCGTCTAAAGCCACGCAGTTAACATTTCATTTTCAACGCAACGGTCTCGCGGGTAAAAAGACTGAAATCCAGTTTTCTACGCGAAAACGACGTCGACATTCTACTGGTGCAGGAGACGTTCCTAAAGCCGAAGAGGAGATCCGAAAATAGCTAACTATAACATCATAAGAAATTATCGGGCCGGCGCTTCACGGCGGCACGCTCATTATTATAAAAAGTCCCTGCACATTGTTGCAATCGACACGCCGTCGACGCTAACGCACATAGAAGCCTCGGTCTGTAGGTTAGCCATGACAGGACACGCGCCAATCACCATAGCCTCGGTCTACTTACCATGTAGAAGCTCTTCCGAGATAACCAATCCGACTTCGAGACGCTTATTCTCCCAGGAGGCGCCGTCATTCTGGCAGGCGACTTCAATGGCACACCGATGGAACAGCTACACAATCAACTCGAGGTGCAGCCTAGATGCACTATCTGAACTACTTAACTTCAGTGTCGTTGCTCCGCTTGAGCATACGCAACACCGCACACGGTGAGCCACAGATCGGATGTGCTTGATATTGCCCTCCTTAAAATGTCAATCTCACTTTTAGAGTATAGAGGTCATGAGGATCTAACCTCGATCATCGCCCAGTCATCCTCAAACTCAGGACCACCTGACTCCCAAAACATCCAATCCAAAACGATAATTGACTGGCGCAAACTCAAATCCAGCTAGACAGCACTAGCTCGCGCACCCTAGATGCCATTCCTAAAGTCCTGCACAGTGTAATGACGCGAATCTCGCTGCTCATGCGCTCACAAGACATGTCCAATGTGTCGTCGAGGCTTCTCGAAGCAAGTCCCGGTGGAGGAAAACCCCACTGGGCCTTGCCAAACGACATCAAGGACCTCTTGCGACGCAAGAGGGCTGCGATTCGTGCCTATGATTGGTATCCAACCGAACGGAACTGAGACAGTTGCGCGCCCTTGAACATCAGTCCAAGACGCGCATAGCTGAATTCAGGAACAATCGTGGGATAGATCAAGCAACATGCACCCATCCCATCAAGCCTTCTGGCAACTTCCCAAAGCCTAAAGGTGGAATCGGAACCCTCCGATGCCGCCTTTATCCCATCCTAACCTTCCTGATGCTCCTCTAGCGTTTCTCGTTGAAGAAAGCCGAATGTCAGCCGACAGCCTCGAGGCGTATGCACTCAACTCGATCGACGCCGCTCACCGCCAAACGGTGGAGAGCGAGGTCGACGGTTGACTCAACATCCTCCTCGGTGTAACTTCACCGGTGACCGGAGCAAGTCAAGTCGATTATCAAAATCTCAAACCTCGAAAGCCCGGGCACCGCGGAATAAACAACCGCGTCATTAAAATCCTACCGGAACATATAATTAATATCCTAGTCCTAATTTATAACGCAGCTCTTTCCAAGGGTATTTTTCAAACACCTGAAGGACGCTGAAGTTATAGGTTCCCCAAACCGGCAAACCACCCACTCCCCAGTTCTTGTCGTCCCATTAGCCTCCTAAAGGGTTTCGGAAAATATAGAACGACTTGTCCAAGCCCGCTTATTAGATTTTAGAAATCTAAAGGGCTCCCTACCCTATTCAATTCGGCTTTCGGCCAAACACCTTGCACTCACCAAATTCACCGCATCACGGAGAAAATTAAAGTCAGCAATACGAGGCCATCACACGGGAGCGCTTTCCTGGACGTGGCGAAGGCGTTCGATAAAGTATGGCTGGAAGGGCTTATATACAAGTTATATAGCTCGGCGTGCAGACCGTCCGTACTCATCATACGAGCCCTCAGAATCGAACGTTCCGATACCGCGTAGAGGGAACCAAATCACTACCTCGACCGGTCCGTGCCGGCGTACCCCAAGGCTCCGAATGGACCAATCTTTTCACTTTATATACCAACGACATCCCAGCAACACCGTCTTGTAGACACCGCCTTATTCTGCAGACGACACATGCATATACTCAACCAGCTGATGTCCTATCCTAGTTAGACAAGACTCAACGCGCCAATAACCTAGTGGTTCCGGAAATGGAGAATAGAAATAAATCCTTCCAAAAGGCGGCCATTTTTGTTCACGCGACGAGATCTCGTGCCTTCCTTCCAATATCTACCTCTAGATTGCCCTATCCTTGGGTCCGAAACAGACCAAATCCTCGGGTAATCTTAGCAAATCCTTGACATTTGGCCCGCACATAACGCGGGTCAAAAACAGAGCGGCCTACGTCTTAGGTCGACTATTTCCACTAATAAACTTAGAAGCAAAGTTATCTCTGCGCAATAAGGTGTTGTATACAAGACAGTCATACGTCCAATTTTAACATATGCTAGTCCTGTCTTTTGCACATGCAAAGCAATCACACATTGACAAGCTTAAGTCCCGTAAAATCAGATTCATGCGAGGGCCACGGTGCGCCTATTACCTGCGCAACATTGACCTGCACCGGATCTGAAATGCCCACTATCAAACAACACCCTAAAACAAGCGTCTATCCGATATTTCGACTCGGCTTCGCAACACCCAAACGATCTAGTTCGGGCGCCGCCGCTTACGAACCAACAATTTCCACTCGCAAAACGACATCCATCGAAGAGCGCGAAATGCGATAACGGATCCGGACGATGAGACTACAACGTGCAAGCCGTTTAAACTCACACGCAACACAACTGTCCTCGCCGTCGAGGACAAACTAGTACACACGACAACAGATATCGGCAGTACCAGGCCGATTCTCACCAATCAGATAGGCGGTAAATACCTTCCACTATAAGTCCTAAAAGCAAATTATCGAGCCGAAGTTCGGCCACCGGGGCGCCTCGATAAATGTTGCTAACGGTATAGGATGGACCTGACCAGGCGGCTGATCGAGCCGAGGCTCGGCCTCTTGGGCACCTCGATCAATCCGCTTACGGATAAAGTGGTAGCTCGAGCCGAGGTCCCCCTTCAGGGTCCCTCGAGCTACCACAGAATAGAGGTGAAGTCTGTGCACACTTAAGTTGCAGCCCCTCGAACCCGCCGGGTTGTAGGCGGTTTACTCCACCAACGTGAGTCAATATCAGTCATTAAAAAAATGAAAGCATATAGTACTCCATCTTTGGAAGTCGCCATACTACCTGAAACCGTGCCATCAAATACGTTACGTTTCCAGAGATCATTCATGCCACGCACTATTAAACTCTGGAATGAACTCCCTCTAAGGTTTTTCCTTCGCGCTATGACATGTCTTCCTTTAAACGAGGTATAAAGAGAGTCCTTTACAGGTGAGCGCGTTGGTGATACCTGGTTGCTGATGTCCATGGGCGTCGGTGACCACTTCCCATCAGGTGGCCCGACTGCTCGTCTGCCTTCGCTGGCAATAAAAAAAAAAAGGTCGGTGAAAAGCTGTTACTCGTCAATAAAAATTATTTCCCATGAAAACTATTTTGTTTTAAAGACATTTAAAATTTTGACACGTGTTCATTCTCTCCTATTTTTAATCTGAATCTGTTTTTAACGTTAACATTAAAAATTATTATAAAAAGGTGCACTATTTTTATATTTACAAAAACCACTTAACTCCACAGAACGAATATTAATGAAACGCCACCGTGTCATACTGCTGAGTAGGGGCAGATTTGTGGCGGAAGACAATAAACACTTGGCAAGTCAGATTAAAACAGGAGATGTAATTATAAAAGCATTTGTCACGAGTCGTGCGACATGTTCTAAATAAAACATTTCTGTTAAAAATGTATTTTTTACTTTTTAATACAAAATCATTTAATAAATCTAGCTTTTCAGTAATTCATTCGTCTTTTATTCATAATTCTACTAGATCTTTCTGTAGAATTCGTGGTACTTAATTTTTTTGTAGTCCGTAGAGTCCTGGGCCAGGCTTTCAACGCCTTTTCATTCTTGACAGTTCTGTGCAGCTTATGTTGTAGCAGTGGAATTCGTCTCTCCATAGTATGGGTGGTATACCACGTCACCTTTTCGATCATTAAAATTGAACATTTCATAGCTCAGAGAGCATGAAGTGAATACAAGCCTCAGCAAACTTGACTTTGAACTTTTTATGATTCTAAAACTACTCAAACTGAATAGTACGTAAGAGTACCACATGAGCTTGTTTTGGAAATTATTAAGACTCGTTTAGTGTTTGAACATATAAATAAATAAACATTATATTCATCATTATATGTGAACTGCGTAAATTGTTTGCTTTCAGAAACATTTACATTGCAAACGAAGATTTCCACAAACCATGTATAGCTTTTGGTGGTTTTTTTATTTTAGTTTGAATAGTTTTTTAAATGTCACACGGTCGAGTCTTTTAGAGATGGGGTACCAGTTCATACAAAATATAATTAGTACCAATAAAACCCAAGTTCACATAAACATTGATTCATCCGGTAATTTGAAGATAAAAAAAACATAATAACTTATTTAAAATACGTAATTATTGTTAAAATTTTAGTATGCGACTTGCAATGTTTTCTAAATTAGACGCACGATGGTTTCAACAAAATGCGCTAAGTGTATGCCTTGCGCTTATAAAAATTTATCGAAATAATTATAGGAAGTATAGCTTATTGGAACATTAAAAAAACAAATATTTGTTATGACAATGAAATTGATTATAGGAAATCGATTACGACACAATCCATTCGCTCAATGAACAACTAATGTGATAAGTTACTCTAAATTTGGTTCGATAATAAATTGATCTGTCTTCCTTACACTGTATTATTACGCAATAAAGTGTTGAGAGACTATAGTATTATTATTCGATTAAAACAGACAGTAACGTTTTAAAAGTAAATTGTTGTTAGAGAATGGCAACTAACATTAGTCGTATTACCTTTTAATTAAAAACTATTTAATCATTCGGATACATTTTAAGAATAAACTAACATAATGTTCGATAATAAATTTTATTATAGAACCTTGAACGACTATTTTTTATAATGTACTAATATATTGTCTCTGCAATATTGAAAAGTGTTTAAGAATACAGGTTAAAAATAATGTTTAAATAGGTTTAACCGATAATGCGCTGTGTTTAGCGACCGTGACGGTTGCGTCAAAGGGTGTGGGTTCTGTCTTCACCTCGGAAAAATTATGACATGAACGTACTGTTTTTCTCGTGTCTGGGCGTTAGTGTATGTTAGTATATATTATGTATTTATTTACAAAGGAAAAGTAAGTTTATGTATTCAACAGACATCTAGTTTCACAGTCAGCTTTGCTTATTTTGGGACTAGATGACGTATTATTGGCAAAATGTTATTTTAACTTTTTAAAATTAGTAACTGCGTCCGCGCAAGGAGCGAGTTTCCTCGAAGATCGAACCGTCTTAAATGTTGAGCGAGACTGGTTGGGATCAAACCATTGACCGATACTGACGATGAAATTATTTCAGTGAATCCGATCCGTCATGTCGGTCACCTCGTAAACAATATCTAAATATTTTCTTTCTTTTCTTTGGTGATATCTACATGAAAAACACCTTCGACTTGATCTTGTCTTTAAATACGATATCAGGTTCATCCAAGTATAACCGGACGCAGTCGTTTTCGAGAACAACCTTCGGTGGCAACTGATACTAAGGCAGCCTCAGTAGCTAAGAGATGGTAATAAATTACGAGTTATTGATGGAGTATCCTGGCTACTTGGTTGTGTCTCTGCAAATACTCAGTATTAGAGAGCGCGGAGAAGGTTGTGCGTGGTTTGGCACTAAATAGGTACAACCACTGCCTTCCACGGATATACAGTCTGATAACCAACGACGTAGGGTGATGTACACGATATCCGTTAAAGACGCGGTCATTATTTACGAGTGACAAAGTAACATTTACGTGTAATATGCTAGATCCGCAGTACAGGCGCAATAAGTAATTGCCAATCCACCTGCTTAGCGTGGCAATTATGAGCAACTCCTTTCAATGGACGTCAACAGACGGAAAAGGTCCCTAGTTCTCGGTAGTCCCAATATTCCTGGCCACGGTAGCGGCTATGCTGACGGTGGGGCAAGGGGTGCTAAGAATCCCCGGGCTACAGATCGCTTCCACCAAAAACTTGACCTAGCTACGAAGAACGGACGAACGCTGAGGCTCAGCCAATACCTGGCCGAAATGGAGGTGGAACTAGGTAAGATCCAATGGCACGTTTTAGGGTTGTAGTGAAGTCCGAAGGCAGGAGAGGACACGTAACCTTGCCATCGGGTCACCTTTCTACTTCGGAGAGGGCGACCATCCAGCGTGTGTGATTCCTTGTCCTTGTCTCGAGTGTGTCGACTGCTCAATCACGCAACGGATGACTGAAGCGATTGAGCAGAATAGAGAGTCGAAGGTTTTGTGGAGAAGCTCGGGAGAAGCCAACTATCGAAGCTCAGGAACTGCTCTGGCTGGATTGTTTCTTTTTAAGTCTGAGATCTTATCTAAGATCGAGGATTTCTATGTAAATTGTACGCGTCACAGGCTCCTCAACCTGATTACCGGTAGTGTCCGACCAAAATTTCGGTTTCGGTTTCGGTTTCCTGAGTTTCGGCCAAAAATCAAGTTTCGGCTGCAGTTTTGGTTTCGCGAATTTGGCTCGAAACTTTTGCCGAAACCGAAACCATGGTTTCAGAAGTTGTCATGTTATCAAATTTAAATGATTTTAAGGAAACAAAATTGTATCGAAAGTTAAGTGTATCACAACTCAATCTGAGCTCAAATCAGTGGATTTTAGTTCAGACAACCATTTTAAGCTACTTAAAATAGATCGATGATTTTCTAGAACGACGAGAAGGATCAAAAAGTTGCTACTTTTACAAAAAAGATACTCCTTGGTAACAAAAATAAATAAATACTGGAAGGCATAGCTCACATATTTTATGTTAATAAAAATAATCTTCGATTCTCTTTGCTTTTTTTCTGAATGTAGTGATTTGTTTGCCTTCCTCGGCACGTTTTCTCTAAATTGTAGAAAAACCAAGTGCGGGCTTGTTAGCAAAAACCTCGGTTAAAAAAAATATCGGCGCATAATACAATTGTGAGGCAACATAAGAGTAGTCTGCTCTGCCGTATTCCATTGCCATAAGGAGAGTGTCCCAATTTTGAGTGCGAACGAGCACGGAAGACAAATATCATTGCAGCCACCCATCAACCTCATTTTTCCAAGAAAATGTGCTAAATTGAAACACTGTTTTAAGCTGATTAAAGAATTACCATCCGATAGCTAATTCAAGGAACGAGCATTTAAAAACATTCAGCTATTATCAGTAAATTTGAAAAAGTTTGAAAGGAACATTTGTGCGTTAAAGGATATTATTGCTGTAATGTCTTGATAGATAACACGCCCTGGTAATGAACTGATCGCTCTAGGCTATTCCAAACTCGTATATAATGTTGTATGTGAAAAAAATTGTAAATTAATCGAAAAAGAAAAAAAAATCCCTGAGTTTCTACCGCCGGTTCTTCTGGATCAGACCATATCCAAACCGGTGAAAGTTTACGATTTTTATTTTTAAAGCATTATTATTTAAAGACCACGGTATAGCTTTATTCTACTGGAATAGGTAAAACCTGGGATTCCAAAATCAGGCATAAATTGATGTTCAACCAGTCTTGTTAAAAATATCTTTTCAACTATTTAAAATACCAACCATGTTCCTTACAATTTCCCCTGTTTTTGAGACCAGGTTTAAAATGGATTTTAAAAGTTTTTATTTAAAATAATTATTTGTAAATAATTTTGATTTATTGGAAAAGCCTCCGTTGTTTAATTTTAATTTAAAATGTTTGATCCTTCAAAAGGGGGTTTATAAAACCCATTTTGTTTTTAAAATACAGAAGGAAAAACAGCTTTGTTTTTATAAAATTGATAGGGACATCCATCAAAGTCAAATAACAAAAAGAAAAATTTTAATATAATTTTAATTCAATTAAATTAATTTTATTTAAATAGGTTGGTTAAATATTTCAATTATTTTTATAAATCCCAAAAAATTGGAAAATATCTATTATTGTTTTCCCTGTGGCAACTCTTTTAAGGAAATGAAACAGTATTACCTTTTACATTAAGTTTATTTAGTTTTCTTGATAGTCGTGTTTTGTCTTAACTTTCCCATTCCAAATCAAATGATTAAAAGGTTAGTTTATCGGTCAAAATTTTTCTATTATATGAAAGGAGCTCCGGGCATGATGTTAGATACTGATTACCCCGAACACTTGTCTAGTAGGAATGAGCCCATATTTCTTCCCAGTTCATCACTGTATACTTTAATATAATTGTTAGAAGAAATATGTTCTGATATGTCTTTAAGGCCACTGTGAGACGCTTTACAGTCTTAGACAAAGGCTTAGCACACTTCAGCTCTGAACGACCCTGTCATGCTTTGACAGTCACATACACAATTTCTTGTCAAGGAATCAAATCTGTCTGAATTATGTTAACACAAATCTACAAGATCATTCCTAGCCAGAATGTGTTCTAAATTCCCTCTAGGATGCCTCATATTTTTTATAAAGAACATTTAAAGATTGCATTAAGATGCAATCTCAGCCTGCAGCAGTACTGACAGTAGCCTCATGAGACAGCTGAGCTGTCTTAGCCTCTAATAACACAGGGTTTATTTTATCTTTCAGTAAATTCCTGTCTTTACATATTTTGCCATATATTTTTGTAAATACTACGCCAATATTTTAACAATTTTTCAGTCTTTTTAATGCATTTGTTTATTTTCTTGAATTTCTTCTGCTTTTCCTGTTGGTACCTGGGTGGTAGGCTCCAGAGTCACCACCAGTCAGATCTATAGTGCTAACATTGTTTGTAACATTGAGACTGAAGATATCATATTCGCTACATTCCTACTAATTCAGAATATAGGCTTTGGGTTTGATTTGTCTTTAAACTCTGGTTTTAGTTTCTAAAACACAAATTGTTTTATGAGCCTCATTCAATTCTGACTTCAGTTTAGAGGTGAGGTCAAGAGCTGCCTCACCTACTCCTCACTGGTCAAACCTATCGACTCACTTTTGCAAATTATCATTTTGTCTCTTGTAAAGTTAAATAATTTGAGTGTATTTGAGCTAGCTCTTGTTTTAGTTAAAGATTTCTATCTATATGTAATAATTTGCAAAGTTTCTTGTTCGTTATCATCCCTTCCCTCAGCAATTGCTCACATTGCATTTTGGCTGCCTTTAACTCTTTAAGCGCCAAATGGAGCTGTCTCAGCCTGACGGCCTTGGTTGTTGCGGGTCATCATTTTTAGGTAATTAAAATTTGAATTTAGTAAGAATAAATATGAAATGAGCACTTGAAGAGGATAAAGGAACAATAGCTAAATTTAAATAGAAAGACGTTACCTGCGCAATGACAGCTAGACGTCCAAACACAATATTACACAATAACACAATAATCGCGTTTCACAATCTGAATTCTAGTATTTAACAGACTTAAATATATTCAAAGGAGGCTAAGAACGTTAGAATAATTGTTAAAAAGTTCATCATCATCATCATCATCATCATCAGCCTTTGTTAGTCCACTGCTGGACATAGGCCTCCCCTAATACACCCCTATCCATTAGGGGTTTGGACCGTATCTCACCACGCTGGTCCAATGCGGGTTGGTGGGTGGACCGACTTTTTTACATGCCCATCCGACGCATGGATCATCTTACTTTTCAGAACAATTGGGTGATCGGCCCAAATTGCCCTAACCAACTAGGAAACAACAATGAAAATTTGTTTGCGTCCCGCAGATTCGAACCCAGACCTCCGGTTTCTAACACACGCCCATACCACTAGGCTACGGAGCGAGGTTAATAAGTTAATAAAATATAATTAATTACAGAATTATTGGGGAGAATTAACATAGACGTGAATGTCTTAGAGTTGCCAACGGGAAAAAAAAAGACCTTAATAAATCTAGCTTTTCAGTAATTCATTCGTCTTTTATTAGTGTTGTAATACTATTTAGAGGGAAAAATTTAATGTTCATAATTCTACTAAATCTTTTCGGTAGAATTTCTATGTGGGTCCTGTAATTTTTTTTGTTGCCTTCAACGCATTTCATTCTTGACGGTTCTGTGCCAGTTTACGTTGTAGCAGTGGAATTCGTCTCTCCATAGTATGGGTGGTATACCACGTCGCCTTTTTCATCATTGGGGTGCCATGTTGAACATTTCATAGGTCAGAGAGCTACGAAGTGCAGCATACAAGCTCAGCGAACTTTGTGTTTGGATGTTCGCAATGAATTTATCCGGCAAAGAATGAAAGTTACCGACATAGTGCAAAGGATTAGCTCGTTGAAGTGACAGTGGGCCGGTCACGTGCTGCTAAGATCGGAAGGCCAATAGGGTCATTAGGTTCTATAGTGAAAGCCACTTTTAAGAAAACGGAGTGTTCGATCCCCGACCAGGTGGAATGGCGATCTTCGTGCAACATCTTACTGGCTCATAAAAACGGGTTCCGCCACTGTTATCAAGGCACACGCTGCCTCGATACTACCCATAGAGGAGCCCTCTTCGCAATCCACGGACCTCAGTCTGTACCATAGGCCACGCCAAAGCGATGCATATTTTTCATCTCTGGGCGCTCGGTATCAGTTCTTGGACTTTCCAGGGATTTATAGAACCTCTTCTGATCGCTATTGAAAAGGCAATTGCTATGGTACCGCTTCAATCTTTCAGAGAACTGCCTAATGCGCTTATCCCATGCAACGATTCTGCTTCAGCAGGTCTAAGGATAAACTCGCTGGCCAAGTAAATATTATCATATCATTTGTCCCCGTAAACGCCTACCTCACAAAACTTACTTCTCTGGATATAGTGTTACCTGCCCCGGAGCAGTATAGTTAGCCAATGGGGATTCAGGTTCTGGCGAGTTCAATTCTTTGCCACCAGGCTGCTATCGTGATAATCTTTCGCTTAACTCGAGACTTGGGTATTTTAACACCACGCAGGAGGCACACCACAAACGCAGCGTATCAGTATGTATATATACAGAATATCTGTAGTATCGTTTAAACCAGTGCTTTTTGCGAAGTAGTCTGTTAACACTCCGCGTCGCCGTACTGATATGAATGCGGGGAAGCTTTGGTCACTGGAGTATTCTCCTTATTTATTCCGTATCCAGCAGCTGCCCCTTCGAAGCCTACATTCATTTGCAAATCAGGTGAATTGATTTCGCTTCGCTCATATGGTTCCATCTGCTCGACAGCTACAGTCTCGGAAGGGACAGCTCATAGTCGCAATTGTTTGAGTTTGGCAGTTTCGAAGATGGTAGAAAGTTGAAGGTACCGTACTCTGTCGGCCAGGTTTAGCTCCGTTACAGCAATAGATGGCTCCAGATGCAGAAACTCACTTTGCATCCTGGCCCGATACGCCGTGACGTCAACTCTCTTTGTAAGACTCCCTTTGTAGCCCTGAAGAACGCTCGCTTGACATTTTCATATAATTACTTTGTCCACCGCATGCGGCGCTTTTCACTAGAAGCGGGCGGTACTGCTGGGACTTTTGACCCTGCCGGCACCAATCTGTCTGGTAGGTTGGTTACTGAGGCCTAACTAGATGGTCGGGTCATGGCCAGTTTTGCACCCTCGCCGAGTTCGGAGGATTTGAAAGAATCCGCTTTCGCGCCTATGTTATTAGAGGAAAAGGTACCACTGCCAGTGGAGCCTCTAGTTGACAGGGGGCTACATACGATGGTGTGCGCCAGGTGCCCCAATGGCATAGTTAATGAGCAAGCTTTTAAGCACCGCCAGCCCTTATCGCCATTCGACACAATGCCTTCTATCTTTAGGCCAGTGCTGGCTGATTGGTGAAACAACTAATATGTAGCAGCGGGGATGAGACCGTCATTCCCTATCCCTTATTATTATTTTCTCGTTTCTTTAAATACTGCTGCAAGCTATGCGTAGTCACCAACCCAGCTCAATTGCCCCCGCGAATTGGCTTAAAAATAAAAAAGTATAAAATAAGCACGCATTACCTGCGTTTCTTCTGTGCGTCTGCTATGTGTGTTCGGCGTGCGGTCCAATGGTTGCCGCTATGACGTCAACCGTGCATGGTCGCTTGACACCGCGAGGATTTGATCGCTTCGGGCGGACAGCAGGTGGACCACCGTTTGTAATTACGTAATATCAGTACTAATTGTAAACAAACTACTAGTCAATTACGAGACTTATCAGACATATTTGCCATCCGGCAAAAGTTACCTTAGTATCGATAGGTGTGCTCTACAGATGTTAAAAAACCGTATTAAAATGTTTTAAAGAATTTTACCTAAATAAATCGTTTTATGCGCTTCAAAAGTCAAAGTAAATTTTATATTAAAATTTTTAACAAACTAATATTGGTTATGTAACATCGTATTTCTTCCACATAAAGTGTAAAAAACGTAACGAAATGCACAGTATTCATATATCAGTACTATAATAATATATAATATCCTCCTAATCGAATCCGACTACGGCAGTCAATCTATTATGGAGATCAGCCAACTACGAGTAGTATATGAGATATTAAAGTGAATAAGTCTACTTATGTGTAAACACAGGTGCACTCCCTCTCATAGTCCAATGCGACGGATAACCAACAGGACCGAAGAAAGATCAGGCTCAGAATCGGCTTTTTGTATTCTCAACTCACATGGATCATCTTACTTTCCACGGTGATTAGCCCATATTGCCATCACCAGGACAGGGACTCAACAACTTTCATTGTTCTTGAGTCTCTGCAGGATATCATAATAAAAATCTGTTCTGTTAATACTTTATAATAATTTTAAGAGGAAGCAATTTTTTAACCTCTTGCAGCTTGCGCGTATGAGGCCTTTTAGTCAAATTCATGCAATTTCTGTGAATTATAAAGCAAAAAATCTTAAATTGGTAAAGCATGTGAATATAGCAAATGGATTCTGAGAAACAGTAAAAATTACGATATGGTATGTATTGTACCGTTGCAAATTAAAGATAGTCCAGCAGCTAGTGAGGGTAAAATATCGATAATCAAACTTATATAAAAGAAAAACTCAATAAAAATAGAGTATTTAGTAGTTTCAGAAAGATCTTATAGTGTACTAGAGCTGACTTTCATTTATAACTAATATTCTTTTGTTAGAGAATTTTTGTAAGTTCGTACCACTTTTACTGTGATTAAATAAAACTTGTATCAAACTTTTGGATGGAACAACATTACAAGTATCTTATTTTTCCCGCTAAATCAGATTCTCTTCAAGACAAAATATTTTCATTTCAATTTTTCTTTTCGGATAATTTAATGTTATTTATAATTTCAATTACAAATATTTTATAAAAACTTATTTTTTATTATAATTTTTAAATTCAAACGCGCGACTTTACAATTTATCGATACTTGACGACAGTAAAACAACATGCAGCGTCCGCGCTGTTCACTTATTGCGCCTGAGTGCCATCCGGTTTAGGATATGAAACATCTCTTTACGCACCAAATGTTTAAAATCACAACATAAATATCTGTGGTTTCAAATACATTGTTATTTTGACTCTTTTTATAGACATAAGAAATAAAGTAAACAGGATCTCTCGTACTGAGCGGCAGAACAAGTATTTAAGAGCCGTAATGGCTAAAAGTCAAGCAAGAGATTGTTTGGAACTTAATATGTTAATGAAGTATGAAACCGCGATCTATTGATTACTCATTTACCGTGAGTAGTATATAACTTTTATAACAAAGTGCCATCTACCAAACATATATTTTCTTAGTTTGGTAGATGGCGCTAAGAACAACAAGCGACATTCGCATTTCAGCATTGCTCTTAAAGTAGTGTCATATACTGCGAGCCTCAACCACTTAAAAATAGCCAGTAAAATAGCCAGTTTTAGGACGGTACCATTTCGTTGCACTAAAGGTGTCTCTGTATATTATCTACTCTGTGTTTTAGAGGGAATATTTATTACCGAAACATCATACCACTTCTACTAACGGACTATAATTTACCGTGCACCAAGAACCTTTTTAAACTAAGTCTAAGTGTACATATTATTTTTATTACTTTTACTTAAAGCGACTTGCTTCTAATCTGTACAACCGGTTGTACAGATTAGACACAAGATTTGCTTAAACAGATAGATTTATTTTTATTTTAACTAGTGCCAACTTTTTAAATGCCTAACCAATTGCATGGGTCATAATAATTTTCAGACAATTTGGTGATCGGCCCAAAGTAATTTTCCAGCAGGATTTGAAACTGGTCTGGTTTGTAAAGCAAGAGCAAATGAGACACAGTGGCGATTTTTCAAAAGCATCAAAACATAATTTTTTTTTGAAATATAAAGTTTACCTCGGTTTAAATTTTTATGTATATATTTATAATATTATCCTCATCCTTCATTTTATTTGATGACAACGCTTATTTTTCATGGTTTCAGTTATATATTAAAGGTTTCATAACTTTATGGCTCGAATAGTGAATGATGATCCATTGTTTGCTAGAAAACAGGTATATAAACGGTGGCCTAAAATAGATTTGGGATAATAAACTGTTAGTTAATACTTTTGTGTGTTTAATTGTCGTCCATACAACGAATACTAGATGATAATTCACGTGGATTTAAGCTATGGCGAGAACTTACAATGAAACAATTCGAACAGAATTAATCAATTTCATTAAAATTTATTACGAAATTAAGCAAACAATTTAATCTTGAAAGGTATAAAGCCACGGAAACCGAAAACCTTCAATGTCTTAATTTAAACAATGGATATTTTTCATTACTTTTGATTGTTGTTTGTTGTTTGAATTTAATCAGTAAATAATTAAGCGATGTAATAAATTTTCACTTATACAAAATCGAACTTACCTACGCTAAACGGGAAATAATGTGTGTTAATACTACAATGGCTGCTTTATATTTTAGCTTATCTTTAATTAAACAATTAAATTGTAAGTAACAGCAATAACAGCTTTAACTAACGCGAGCCTTCTATGCCTGTCCTATTGCCACAAAATAGTGGCAGGTAGGTGGGATGCCGATCACCGTGCAGTAGCCGGTTGCACAACTCCCCACTCCACTAAGAGTCGTGAGACGTTACGTTCATTACTTATTCACTCAAAATGGTTTAATAAAATAAGGCTCTGCTGAGCACATATATACGTCAAGACTTGACCACCGGTTCACTTATGTCTAGAAAAGAACCAGCAAGAATCTTTTGACGGTCGTCTTTTAAATTTATAAAAATAGTATTAATATATATTTTTTTAATAATAGCATTTACTAAATTTGATCAACACATATTTTCTTAGTTACCAGGGGATTTGCAAGTGCACAATGTACTAAATCCTCAAATCTTGTTCCTAAATATGATATATAACAGAATTGTAGGCTTTTCTTATACGCTTGGTTTGACATCTTTGCGAAAGCTTAAATCATTAAGTTGGATTTGGCCGTTTTTGAATATATTGTACATTCTTATACTATTACATAAAAAAGATTTGTTGGTTGTGGTCAGTCTAAATCTGGGTAACTCTTTAGTGAAAGAAGTGAGCTACAAAACATTTTTTACCAGTAAAATGGTTTCCTTTTTATTACCATGGTGGGTCCCCTGTTTACAGGAGACCGTCTGGGTGGGTACCGCCGCGGTACCTATTTTTACCGCAAAGCTGTAGTGTGAAAACACTACTGTATTCCGGTTTGAAAGGCACCGTAGCCAGCGTATTTACTGGGTAAACGAGTTTTAACATCCTATGTCTCACGGTAGGCAGCGCGTTGGTGATACCAGTATTGCCAATGTCTATGGTCGTCGGTGGCCACTTTCCATCATGTGGCCCCAATTGATAGTCTGCCTACGTATGCTATAAAAAAACCATAAAAAGGTGATTCTCTTTTTAAGTTTTTAGTAAAAAGTAGCATGATTCATGTGGAAATTTAATAAATTAGATTTATAGTTACAGACATCACCGTTTTTTTAAATAATGCAAGCATTTTTTAACAAACCATTTTAAAGTTATTGATACATCCGTATTCAGCCTTTATTGAATTGTGTTAAGTAGTATATAGAAATAAATTACGTTCGTAGTTCTGTGAATAGTAACAATTGCTTTTCAATAAACTGTACAGTCTTGACTCCGCATTCAATACTGTATTCCGATTTCCTTTTAGACCGTTTTAGTTCCGTTAAGTAAAGTTTAGTAAAATGAAATAAAAAATGGAACCATTTTTTTAATGCAGTCTTTGATTTTAAATTAAATTGTCTTCAATCCGTTGAAAAATAAACCAGAGCAAATTCAACGTCTACTATGTCATGTGTCATACGGAAACATCAATCAACATTAGGATTGCGCAAAATCAACTTAAATGTTTTGGAAAATTCAACCTTTTTAGATTTATAAATGCACGGCGTACTTGTACGTGACTACAAATGTTTTTCGGTTCTTAGTCCTCTTCTTCAAAATGACTGTATGATATAAAGTTGGGACTAAATAACAATATATTTATTATCTCTCAAATCTCAGCTCTGGAACAACTATACAGTATTAGGATTTTGTATTATCAAATTAACAGCATTCATTATCACCATCATCATTACCATCCTCATCAGCCTGTGTTAGGTGACTGCTGGACATAGATCTCTCATAATGCGGCGTACATTTCTCCATTCTCAAGTCTCCCACCACGCTGGTACAATGTAGGTTAGTGAGTGTACTTTGTATATATCGAGTTGTTTCTTTCAATATTTTAAAAGATCTATAACTTCTATAAGAAAATTTCTTTAAATAAAATTTACTTTAGTTAATTTGTACACTTTTTGAGACAGAGATTTTTTGTTTTGTTAATGTAATGATAACGCAACAGAATAGTAAACTTAGTAACGACCTAAGTTTTTTTTTTCGATTTTTTGTTTCTATATGTGAAACAATCATGGAGAAACTTTTATTTCTTAATGATAACTTATCCTACATGGGTATTGATTAATTAACTATAGATCAAACATACCAAGGCTATAAACTAAATTAATCAAGGCAATAAAAAAATCTTACTATTAGCATTATACCATATTTCAGCATGTAATAAGTTATATTTTAACGGTAATGCTCGTTCTAATAAACGTAGGTAAACATTATCTTGTCCATGTCCGATTCACTGTAGTTTTTCTCAGGGCAGAGATTTTCATTTCCGAACTGGTGTTACATAATTTGCGCGAACAATAGACGGTAATGAATAGAAGGATTTTAACAAGTTTTATAGAGTTCATTTAGATAGTCCATTATATTTTAACTCTTGAAGTTTTTTAACATTCATTTACAAGCGGCCTAGGTCACGGAACAGCCAGATCTAAGTAAAAGTCAAATGTATATGAGTTTTTAATAAGAACGAAATGTGTCTTGTTATTTATAAAATTATTGATTGGAACGGTAAACACAATCTTAAACGTATATTTAATTACTTTTAATATTCAGACGGAGCTTATTAAACTTCGTAAGCACGTAATTGACATTCTTTAGCCTAGGATGTGCCAGCGATTTAATATCAAAAGTTATAAGATTACCTCTTATATTAAAAGGCAAACAAAAATATGTTTTCATCATCTGCGACTTTTTTTTGTAGGCATAAGAACAAAAAATATAATATTTTATCTTATTAAGTAGAATTAAAAAAAAAACTAGGACTAACTTCAAACAATAACTATTTTGAGCAATTGAAGCCCTTGTTTCTGCCGCTGCATTTTAAATCTATAATATCTTAAAAGGTAGTTATTTAATCAGAATGTTATGTATTACATGTTTTCTGTGCATAGAATTTTTTTTTTGTATGCATTAACATTTATGTACACTCACTTTTTATTACCTTAAATGAGGTTTAAATATGCCTTATTGCAATTTTTAACAATGTTTTACGTTAAAATGGCTATTGCGGGTTGCACTAAAAAATATATGCTCTTGGGAATTTTATTACAGACCAGTTAAAGCAGTACAACTATGTAAGTTAGTTAAGTCTATCACGCTTTCAGCAGCGTTTGTGTTTGTTAGTGCTTCTAAAGGAAGTACTATGCTGTTATACAACCCCACATTCCTACTCATCCTTCGTTATGCAACTTCAAACCTCTAAACAAACGTAGTGCTAGTATCATCTGCAGATGAAGTCAAGGACATGTATGTACCCCTGTTCATCTTGCAAAGCTACACATAAATGACAGCTCTCAGCTGGACGAAGGAACACTCGACCACAAATTTTTCAATTGTCCCAGATGATCGTCTTCTCTCTATGACCTGCTTCCTCCCCAAATTCCGCGTCACACCAATTTAAAACTTTACGATCCTGTGTTGATTCCCCATTTGTTCATTTTTTATGTTCTTACATTAATTAAAATAACAATAAACTTTAGTTAGTTTGTTTCTGTGTTCATTGTGTGTCTCTTTTTGTTCTAGATGCATCAACAGAAAGCATTGTGGTGGAATATATCAGCATATATCAATTCTTAGTTTTTAACTGTGACCTTGTTCATTGATGAAGCCTGTTACATATAACAGAGTCTAGTCGAAAAACTTGTTGTTGGTGAAGTCTATAAGAAACGTGGAGCAAGGATGTATAATACACACACATATATATATATATAAAATACGCGTCAAATTGAGTTAGGGAAACCGTTATGATGAAGGCACTTTGACAAAACAAATTCTCTAAACCATTTTTTCCAGTTCAAAATTAACAATTTCCGACCATCTTGCTCGTATGCAGTTACAATATAACAGTTACACAACTAATCTTCCTTCCCTTTCTTACTACACCGTTCCTTTCGCCTGCCCTCCACTTTCCTTTAATTTTTCCTCATCTCGCGAATAAAGGAGGGCAAAAGGTACTTCGTGACGCGGTCGGTGGCCAGCGCCGCCGCTGTCGATAATTGCCTTCGGGAGTTCCTACGCAGCTCATCATATTTTAAAGACACGCGACGCGAATGGCCAACGCTCCGTTCTAGTGGTTTTAAATTTTCCGTGAACGCCAACCGCATCAACGAAGACGCCTGCAGCTGTGCCGCCATCATACGAGATATTTATCCTTCCTATTATCGCATTTCCAATCCGGCTTCATAACCAGCCATTCATACCCATTGTCAGAGCCGGATTACGCATATGGTGCTTCGAACCGCATCCTGGCTTCTGATCCTGAAATAGGATTTACCACATCACCGTCACTCGAGCTAGTTAGTCCAATCATAGTTGGCTGACGAAACTTAAGTGATCACGCGCCCGCGCAACCAATAATAAATACGTCAAAACAATCAAATAATTGACGCTAGATAGACGACAACCACATTAAAAACTAAAAATGAAAGAAAGCGGAATCTCTTACATCGATTGTCAGTTTACTGATCCTATGTGCTGTCGGTGACTCTGTTTCTCTAACAAAACCTTACTGGTACGGTCCTTTGAAGAGCCTTCAAGCATTATTATCATCATCAACCATCTCCGTATTTAAATTATACTTATGTACAACTTTAAAATAAAAAGCCTTCGTTATACACCGCTCATTTAAAGTATGTTTTAAAATCACGAGCACACATTGTAACATTACTTTTGTTTTGTGAAAAATTCTAAGAAAAATCATTTTTATATTACGCCGTATTTCTATAGGCAGAAATTGTCCATCTATGTTAAAAAAATAATGAAACAATTTGGAATTGGCTGGTTCAGGTATTACAATTGAAATCGATAGGTTTACATCACAAATTATGTCATCGTTGTTTAATTTTAGATAATTATTTGAGGCTGAAAATTCGGTCGCTATCGTAGTATAAACAATAATTAAAATTTTTACCGACTTCAAAAGTTAAATCTCAAGGATTAGAATGCTAACATATACACACCATTGTTACTACATAATCATTCTTATAATTATTATAAAAATAATGTGTTAAAATCAACGGAGATCCATGTAAATATCTGCTTCTAAGAAAGAAAAAAATATTCAATGTTAATTGACACCTTTAACAATTAAAAAGCAGCCGTGGTAATAATAGTGGAATAAGAATTAGCCTTAATATTACTTATTACTATTAGTGTGTATCGTATGAACATTTCTAAATATCGTGAAATAAATTATCACCGATCCTTAAAGATGTTTAAATTTATTAGCCTTTAAAAACTTTGAACTGCTGGAAGCCCCTATGATAAATTGTAAATATGGGAAACGACTTATGGAAATTAAAAAATAAGAATAATATTTAAATAACTCTATAGCGGTATCTGGTTGTTGTGCTATATTGTTGATTCATTGCAGAAGGTAACAAGTTAAGAAATACTTCGATTGGTATTACTCATTTCACCATATACAGCACGGCCTTATATACGTAGCCCTTTTCTAATTTATTAGGTTGAGAATTAAGCTTGAGTTAATTAGGTTCACACAAATATCAATACATAGGTAAATTTTTAATTTAAGGTATTATCAAAAATCAAATAGTTGTGTAAAACAAAGTAATACAATAAATATTGTATAAAGTTTTGGCTTCACGGTTATACCAGCCCATACGCAAGAGTGTTTGAAATATCTAGTAACTTGTGAAAAAGCATGTACGGCTTTTAAAATATTATTCGCTCATTATAAGTATCAAAACGATGAAAATAAATAAATAAATAAAATATTTCATTGGTGTTGCAGTTTGTTTGTTGGAGTTTTTGTTAGTTACTTCTTCTTGCTCATACATAAATTTTGGAAGCGTTACTAGACATTTGCTTGTCATCATCATCAGCCCGTGTTAGTCTACTGCTGGACATAGCCAACCTTCCCTCCTCCTAATGCGTGCCCTCTCTATTGGGTGGTCCAATGCGGGTTGGTGGGTGGACTGACTTTACATACCCATCCGACGCATGGAACGTCTTACTTTTCAGACCATTAGATGATTGGCCCAAATGGTCCTAACTAATCAGAAAACAACGATATTACGAATTTATTCCTCCGTAACGACCTCCGGTTAATAAAGCAAAGACCAATACCGCTAGACCACGTCGGCGGAGGCGGACTTTGCTCGAGTGAACTTTTCGCTCAAATTAATATATTTATTCATATTATTATTGTATCATATTTTTATATTATATCAAATTCTTAATTTCTGATGCATTAATATATGAAACATTCCTAAATATTTTCTGTACTATAATATAGAAAAGGGCGCATTTATGTCCTGCGATTCGTGTTACATATACTCGTATTAAATATTCCATCATTGACAATACATACATTCAAATTACTTATTGGAATGTTTACACTTCAAAGAACACTCAGCGATATTTCGTAATCTCGAACAGGTGTCTGAATATCAAAGACGTCTTTAATCTTGTGATGAAAACGTACGTCTTTGTCGTGTTATATTAATCCAATGATTGGATAGGACGAGGAAAGACATCAGGACAAAAATAAAACCTGAAAAGCGAGCACCAATTCAATAATGTAATTAAAAACCCCTAGAGGCTGAAGCTAATTAATAAAATATCAAAAATGGTAATACGAGAAAGAAAAAAACGGAAAGCTTTAACTTAAACAAACGTTTTAAAAATACCCTACCCTACTGTGCCACAAATAGAACGATACGAAAAAGAGACTTACTCAACTATATTTAGTAGTATCTCATTCACAAAATAAAAATTAACTTTTTAGTATTTATTATATCATGCTATAATTACGATACAATAAAGTATATTCAGAAATATATTTTCTAAATTAATTGCTTGCAAAGCAGATTCTGGCATTGTAAATATAAATTCAAATACCGGAAAATATATCCTAACTATACAAATAGGTTCCAGTCTGATTAAATTAAGTAACATTTTGATCCTAAGCTAATTATTATTAAAAACAAAAAAACGGTCATAAATCCTCGTTTAAGCCATAACGCTAACAGGACATTTAGCAAATATCTAAAGGTTTTTAAATAGCTTGAAGACTAGCATTACAGAGAAAGGGTTGAGAATTTTCTTT
Organism: Lamproptera curius; assembly: GCA_029286875.1. Taxonomy (NCBI): domain Eukaryota; kingdom Metazoa; phylum Arthropoda; class Insecta; order Lepidoptera; family Papilionidae; genus Lamproptera; species Lamproptera curius. The sequence continues at coordinate 175,872 of JAGSMT010000258.1, read as the reverse complement.
ATAAATCTCTATCTTTGTTGTAGCTATTTCAAACATCAATGCCACTCATAAATTTATTTTGTTCGTTTGACGAAAAGTTAGGATAGAAAATAAATATAGAAAAGCAATTGTTGAAACAGTGGAATCCTCTTTATCATTGCATTTATGGTACTTTTAATCAGATTCATGTTCAAATATAGGTTTGTGGTTGAATAAAATTGGTTTTGCTAACAAATCAAACCATTATTTTGTGGCATATATTTTATTTGAAATAACAAATCTTTTGCATGTTATTTGAATTTTAGATAACAATAGGGATTTCATTATAATTCGTTTTATTAGTTCATTAGTGTAAAAGTGTATTTTGTTTGTAAATTTGGTTGGATGATACACGTCAAATGCAATATAAACAATATAATGTCATGTGGAGTTACTTTTAGCCAAATATTTCTTTAGCTACATAGCATACGATTTTCAACAACCACCTCGTACGCCACCGACACAGCACAGTCTTCGGACCACTGATTCCTCCACTTGAGGGTGTGCTGTCACTAGCGAATCAGTCTAGCCACAGAGCTCTTACAAAGAACAGATGACTGTACGAACGACAAGCTGTTGTTGATTATTAGTAATAGAATATCTACAAAAAGGATTACTAATATATAGTAACACCTTAATCGATCTTTTAATTCTAACTTGCACAGGATTAAGGTATTTGACTCCAGAATCCAGGAGTACCGAAAATTTCCACTAAACTCAATTTGCGTAACAAACTGTGTAATACACCTTATTCACGGAATAATTAAGCTCAAAGTACTTTATTAAATACCATTATTTCGACGAGATTTACTCAAGGTCCAAGAGATTCTCACGAGATTACATTTCCATTAAATAATTGATCTCCTAAAGTACCGTGCACTGGGTCACAACAAATATAATATTTATACACAGTCTTCTTCGGTCTGATTATTTCATACTTAGAAAGGGGAGTAGGCAAAATAGAAGGTGGCTTATTTGTTGTGGTGATAACAAGTAAGACAAAAGCGGGTATTTTTTTTTCATAATATCCACTAACTAAAATCTTACAATTATAATAATTCGTTTAAATTTTCCACATCAGTTTCACGATTTAAGTCGCTTTATTTCATAAATGTATAATGAAATAATTAATGCGGGTATAAGTTTTTATGTAAGTAATCAGTAGGGATTAACGAATCAAAGCTGAATGGCAAACCTTAGAGGGGATTTATATTAGTGGAGCCTTTAACAATGAAGCCGCTTGTACTGACTTCGATCGTCATCAATCTTCATGCCGCTATAATATGTGTGAAGATCGGTTTGTATTTATTCTAAATTTTATGTTGTGTTATTTAAAATTTCCGGAAACATTTAATGCTCTTTCTTCTTTCCATAAATACACTTGTACCTCTACTAGAGTGCCTCTTCTTAGGAAATTGAAGAGTCATGTATTTATTAAATAATATTCCAAAGTAACTAGGCTATTCAAATATGTTAATATTGTAAATTATCTTTATTTTTTGTTTTGGAAACTTGGAGGAGATTATAATTACAAATTAAAAAACTTGATTGGTATAAATAATGTACCTAATTCAAATTACGTAGTTTATCCCGCTTGAAATATTAAAAATAATTAGCTTTAAACAATTTTATAAAAAAAGTCGAATGTAATTGTTAATATGTGTGCAAATATGACGAAATAAGTACATCTCATTACATTATAGTGGAATCAAAGGCAACATTAAATATATTATCAGATTGTATTTTATTTTTCTAAAAAATGCTTAGAAGCGTAGACATTAAAATAACCTTTTAACAATAAAAGGAAAACATTAATTTAATGTACCGAGCTATGCACTTCAATAGGATGAAAGTTTATTTTTAACAAACACCTTTTCATTGACAGCACATTTCACTTCTTTATCTACTATAATTAACGATGCCAAAAATACGTCGTAAGAGCCATCAATTCTTCACCACTAATTGCAAGTTAGAGCGGGCCTGTAAAAACGGGGAAATATCAGGCTTAATTATCGTCGTTAAAACTTTACTTCGTTTATTTATTTCGATTTTTTTTTATTCGCTACGAACACGGAAAGGCAGCCGGGCCATCTAATGGGATGTGATCACCGATGCCCATAGACATCTGTAAAACCAATGCGACACGGGGTGTTACGTCTCGTTTACCCAGTTATTATGCTGGCTACGATGCACTTCAAACCGGAACACAGTAGTGTTTTCACATAACTGCTTTGCGTTAAAAATAGGTGCCGCGGTGGTACCGCCACAGACGGCCCCCTGTTAAACGGGGATCCAACACCTCAAAACTTAGTTAACGAACAACTGTTACAATTAAATCATTCATAGATTCAGAGTAATATAAAATAGTTTTTTCAAATACACAATCATTTACAAGTGTAAACATAACGTGCTCAGTTATTTTGGCTTAAGACTTTCATAAAAAAATTTAAAAAAACTCGTTTAAAAGGCACCAACTACGTTATATTAGTAAAGTATTATCAAAAGTAAATATTTAGTCGCTACGATAATCCGTAGCGAAATATGAATGAATTAATTATATTTCATTTAGATGTTAACACAAATAAAACAAACTAAATCAGGTAACAGTTCTATGCGTGAAAAAGTATCATGCAATTAATCTTGTTTTCTTTGCACGTAGCAATTTAAAAGCGCTTGTTCTAAGGTAAATGTCGTACGTGAACTAGTATTTATCTTGGAAAGAAACACCATGAAGGTAGGAAGCTGCGAGTACAAGATTAATACTTCGAATGCTCTTTCAGCAATTGGTTTATCAAATAGAACCATTTCTTAGTGTTTCATATATTGTATTATTTAATTATATATAAAAAAATAGTTAAAACAATTATTAACTATTTATAATATATGACAATCTTAAGCTCTTTTGAAAATGCGGAGAAATCGATTAAAAATTATTAGAAGTAGAGCCAAGTACTATGTATTCATATTCACAAATAAGCATATTTTTTAGGTTTTCCTATTAAATATTTAACTTATTTTACAAGAAAGTTTTACTGATTTAGATTTTATAAATTACAGTCCTGAGTTTTAATAAAATGGTTTATTATTATATATAACAAATACAAATTATGATAAAACAGTGCTTCTGTAAAATGTAGATCTGTAAAATTATATTCCGAATAAACATTTATATATACTAAAATTGTTTACAGTAACCACACTCTAATCTAAAAAAATGTGTCACTTAAAACTAAAACGAATTTAACAGGTAACAATGTACATATTTGTGAGATTTTATTAGCATTTTCTTAAATTTGTGTCTGCTAAATTTTGATAGAGGTTTCTTTTAAAATTAAGGGTTATTTCATTGTGCCCAATGTGTGCAAGTAAGTTTCTAGATCAAAAAAGTGTGTCAGTTAGAGCAGAAGTATTATTAAATGACGTGTATACAAGAGTGCCGTCGTGTTTCTAAAGGGTTAGAAAATATTTTCTAGCCTCAAGACAAACAATTTAAATAATATTTTATTATTCTGGCGCTGAAATAAGTATTCCTTTGTTGTGTGTAAACAATGTTGATAGATAGATTTTATTTTTTGTTTCCATAGTAAAAGCTTAGCTTAATTTCGGACTAGATGATGTGTTGTGGTCCCGGAACATATAAATATTTATTTAAGATAGTGCAAAAAGTGGTAATAGGTGCTAAAACTATTTATGGCTAAGTAATCCTTTTAACTATGACTTATAGAATTAGATGTATTAACAATGCTCTCAGATGTAACTTTATTTAAGGGTTCTATAAAAGTATGAACTTAACGTTCTACGATTGCTCGGCTCTTCTCTGGATAGCTCAAAACTTCCAAACCAGTGGTAGATTGACGTTCATAAGAGCTCGACAGAGCCTAAATTCTATAAAGAATTTTTGAATTTGAATTTGAATCGTTCTACTAGGCTACGATAACTGTTTAATACAAGTACGATTTCAACAACTTAATGCTTAATAGCAGAGAGACATTATTATTGAGGGTTTGATTCTTAAGTAGGAAAGTAAATGTTATCTAAAATTTGACTTGCTACAAATTAATACTAGTAGCAAACATATATATCACAACTATATACAATATGAATTCTACCATCTGGTCGTCGCTCGTCGAACCAACTGACCGTAGAAGTTTGACCAACAAACTCGTGTAAACACCAATGCTTTTAGAAATTGCAAATTTTAGTTAGGAAACTAGATATTCCGCAGTTCTAGAACAAGAAGTGAAATATCATTCAATTTATAAGAAAATTAACCGACGAATTTAAACAGTTTAACTTGTCACAGTTTGCGAAAGCATTTTATGGTTATTAATAAAACTTCATTTGTTACAGAAAGTAATAACAAAAAACTTTTTCAGTATTGCTATGACATTTTTGTACCAATTCCGATGAAATAATTCATCAGAATTGTAACATGTAATCGATTATTAAATAACGATTGACTTTCTGCTTTCGATTTCTAGTAATTGTTATGTTCAACCACCCAATACATTTTGGTATGTACCCTATACGTCTATTAATGAGAAAATCTATAAATACGTACAAAGTTATAGAGTAACAAATCATAACTGAAACTAATTTAAGGTATTGTCGTTTTTTTTTTAATAAAATAAAATATAATACACTCAGCGTATGGCTAATATCTTGACACCAAGTTAAAACGTATTTAATTTATAATTTTTAATGGCCATTGTTCTATCGTTTCTTTGTACCGGCTTACTCGAATACAAACATGAAGATAAAATGGTTACTTTTTTATTTAATAAATATACATACATATTTTATTTTATAAATAAACTTTTTAGTTTATTTTAAACACAACTGTAGTTAAATTTAATAGGAAACAAAATCAATATACCATCTATCTCTAGGTGTGCCAGACCGATTCTTTTGCGGCGTAAAGCGAAAAAACTTTGTTAATGCGTGATAAATTGAATTAATAAATTGAACCCGTAAAACTAATACATACTACAATAATGAGAAAAATAATAAATTTTGAGTAACGCTTCTAGTTAGAGTGTACTTTGCAAATAACTGATGAATGCAATTAAAAGCTTAAAATTGTTTTTTTTTATCCGCGTGGATTCAGTCGCTATCCACTTATTATTTTCAAGGTGCTTGATTTCAGTAATTATGCAAATGCATAACATATCTTTAACAACATCACATACATACATCATCAGCCTGTGTGGGGGAGGCCTACGTTCACTGCTGGAAATAGGCCACGCCGTTTCCATCAAGGGGTTTTTGGACTGTATCTCATCACGCTGGGCCAACGCGGTTTGGTAGGCGGACCGACTTTTTACATGCGCATCCGATGCATGGATCATCTTACTTTTTGGACAAATGGGTGATCGGCGCAAATTTTTGACACAATGGATCGACAGACTGAGATGATTGAGTAATTGAACAGTAAAATCATGAAAAACTTTTCAAAGTGCAAGATAACTGATAAACGGCGTGGTAGTGGTAGTGGCGCTGACTGTTACGCCAAGGGGTTTCGATTCCTACCGCGGGAAAAATATTTGAGATGAGCATTATGTTTTTCTCGTGTCCGAGTTTTATATGTATCGATATAATATTTTCTTTCATTTACAAAAGAAAAGTAGGTCTAATTATTTAACAGCTATCTACTTTTTTTTGGTTTCTAATGTTATATGTGACTAGATGGTGTTATTCTTTTTTTGTTTATTGCATACGCATGCAGACGAGCAGTCGGAGCCACCTGATAGAAAGTGGTCACCGACACCCATAGACATTGGCAATACAGGTATCACCAACGCGCTGCCTACCGTGAGACATAGGATGTTAAGTCTCGTTTACCCAGTAAATACGCTGGCTACGGTGTCCTTCAACCGGATTACAGTAGTGTTTTCACACTACTGCTTTGCGGTTGAAATAGGCACCGCGTTGGTACCCACCCAGACGGTCTCCTGTTAACCTACCACCGGTATTCGTCCAGAAATATCGTTACTATTGAGTAAAAAAATTTGAATTTAACAGTTATCGATCTGTAAATTACGTTCTTGCGAGGCATTTCGTAGTGAATTTGGGTTCTATAGTTGCACTAAAGTCAAACTAAAGTCACAGTTGCAAAGTTGCCGTTAGCCTAGTTAGTATTTAGGAAACGTGAGACGGACTGTTCATTTAACTGAAACCGGAGGTCAAGCGTTCGAATCTTGCTTTCGTGTCCCCGACAGTTTACTTGTTTTAAAATTGCATAATTTTAGTTATAATACATTAATATTATATAAATATATATATTTTTATTTGCTACATCAACGTTTGCGCGAGTACGTATGATTTTAAAATATGTATGTATGAATGTATTTAACGCGCAAAACTTTTTACGCTTATAGTTAGTTTTTATACATTCCAAATTATGCGGTGTCATAATGTTACTATAGATGCCTACGCAATACTTGACTTGATGAGATATGAAAACTCTTTTTTAATAAAAATGCTTTTAGTTTCCAAATTTAGTATTTTTAGAAACTATTTTTTATCAGCCTTTAAACTTTTCAATTCTAAAACAACGATAGATTAGTCTTTTAAAGCAAGTTTAATATTTACACAGAGTATTCATTAAAAATATTAAACAGTTATGGTATTTATTAAAATTTTAGATTGTTAAATGATTACTAGATAGCATTCTGCTGATAAAAATGTATATATTATCCGCCTGACATCGAAATTGAAACCAGTACATAATTACGCATACGATACACATGGTAAATAATTCAGTTTTGGATTTCTTTGCATTTCATTACTTCACAATAACTTAAAATTGTACCTGACGATTTAACGTGATAAAATCCGTAATGTTGAGTTATTTATTATTTTCTGCTTTGGCTTAGGAAAACTGATTAGTTACTAAAGAAGGCTTACTTATTTGTTTTTATACTTTACTTAACTTATATAACGTATATCATTTAAACTTGACTTGAACGGACGGTACAAGACTTTGATAAGTAGCTGGGATGAGCTTCTTAGTACATAATAATAATATGAAATATTATTGCTTAATAAAATAATAACTGCCTGCCGGAATGTGCTTCAAAAACCGGAGGTCGTGGGTTCAAATCAACAAATTTTCAATGTTGTTTCCTAGTTGGTTAGGGCAATTTGGTCCAATCACCTAATTGTCTGAAAAGTAAAATGATCCAGGCGTTGGATGGGCATGTAAAAAGTCGATCCACCCACCAACCACCAGCGTGGTGGGAAACGGTCAATAAGGTAACCAATTTGCGGCTGTATTAGGCGACATAGAAATGCGCGCGAACAGATATTAACTCATCTTTATATTTAAAGATGGCTAATATTGATTATTATTATTAATATTTTCTAATTATTTAATTTAGAAATATAAAATTTTAAATGTAAAAACCGCTTTTTTCCGAATTGTGTGATCGTATATTAAGGTATCAAAGTCAATGTTGTTGGAACCAATAAGTTTGAAGTTTCAATGAAGTGCTAGTCTGTATTTTTATACACAGGAGAAGGCTAAACACGACCAACATGGGTTCAGTAACGCAGTTCGCTGTGACGTCTCGTAGGAAACGTCATATCACTTCAAGTTTCCGTACATTCCTTGATGAGAAGCGAACTAATGTAGTGCACCGTCCTGGTTTTGAGATCGTTTACCGATCAACCATAAAGAAAACGGTGATTTACGTCAGTTGGACCATTGACGTTCTGTATTTTCACAGAGGAAGCTTAAGCAGTGGAAGAGTCTACAATCGCAATCTTCATCATTACACCAAAACCACTTGTCACTAAGATAATACTTACCGCTAGAGTTCTGGCCCAACTCTCGAAATTACAGTACTGGTCTTAGAGGAGTCCTTCTAAGAGTATATCATGGCATCACTAAAGTCTGTAACCACATTCTCGGGGCCCCAGCACAAGTTTATTGTTCCCCTTTTAGGTGATGTTGTAAACATCATCTAAAACGGGAACAAAGCATCAACAAAATACCTACGTTGGCGTCAGAGACATTAACTATTTGTTTAATCACTTAATACCATAATGATAAAAGTTGGAATAGAAAGCTTAATTTTATAGATTAGAGCAATTTAATACATTAATAACCTCCATACAATTTAATAATTCATGAACGTTCTTTAATAACATAAAGTTATATTATAATAGTAAATTTAGCTATAGATAACGTCAGAAGCGATAAAATTATTCTTTTCACTGTTTAATTTTTTAGAATAAAGTAAAATGTATATTAAAAGGTAACGTATCGTTAAAAGCTGGCAATGCGATCCCGATGCAATACGATAAACGTAAAAAATTCTCGCTTCATTTCTCACGTGGAGTGTATTTGAACGGCTTGCGTTGCATAGTAAAATGAAACGTAATTGTAGTACAGTATCTGCAAAGTTTTTGAACTAACTTGAGAGACTTCGTGGGTTCAAATCAAAGGGAAAATAACTTTTTATTTTCTGGTTGGTAAGGACAATTTGGGACGATTACCTAATTAAAAAGTAAAATGTTCCATGCGTCAGATGCGCATGTAAAAAGTCGGACCGCCCACTAACCCACATTGGACCAGCGTTGTGGTATACGCTCAAAAAGCCCCCTAAGGGAAAAGGTGTGCATTAGGGGACACCAATGTCTAGCAGTCGACTAACAGAGGCTGTTTATAATTCTTTGTTTTACTAGTTCACAATATTCGACAATCCGAAATAGTTAATTAGAATATTCAGGAGGAAATGTTTACGTTGAATCCTTATAATAAATATACATCTGTAAAGACAAATAAGTATACCAACTACATAAAAATTAAACCTTTACAACAGTAAAGAGCAACTATCAAGTTACCCCTTAATATACTAAAGATTATAAATTGAATTTTAGCTAGGTCTCTTATGATACGAAATCAAAAAGATACGGAGCAATCCCATTTCAGATATTGATTGAAGTCTAACAAATTTTGCTTTATAAGCGAACTCTTTCATGGAGTCTAATGTAAAAAAAAATTATTCAAACTGTCTGTAATTATTTTATAAAAAACGAAAAAATAAAAGAGCTGCGAAACTTTATAATCTTATTGTCTGTGGCAAACCCATAAAGCGAACCAGAGACGTATTACACATATAGACGATTTGGCTGAATTCTCTCTTCATTAGATGCAATTATTTAACAAAAGATATAAGGAAAATGTCCGAGTTCATTAAACAAAAAAAAATATTATGACTGACTAATAATGGTGAGACCCCAGTATGTATACATACTGGGATCTTTTCTACGCCTGGTACTATTATGTCGTCCATTCGATAGTTATAAGTAAAAGGCGAGCAGACCATCTCTCGTCCGGCGCACAGCGTTCACTTTTGTTAAGATTATAATCTTAGTAGTTTCATGTTTATTTTTAAATTAATAGTAATTAACGGCTAAAAAAACCGTACTTAAGGTTTTATTATAAAAAAAAATTATTTGGCAACCGACTTTACACAATGTTTAATGTGGAGTAATGCTTCTACACGACACATGGTGAAGGCGACGTTGGATATCTACCGGATTCATTTTTCAGCTGGCTAAAGACAATGCTTAAATCCCATCTCCGTACAGATAATGCTTAGACTTTAAAAGTAACGTTAAAAGAACGGTCGCGTTGCTATAGAAAAACAGTTTAACATCATAATAATGTTGGTTGTTAAGATATTCATAATTTTATGACAAGGGTTTTAAAGGAGGGATCAAAAAATTTAACAGTAACAAATGGGTGATTCTTAAGAAAATAATAATAAAATACTGTTATTTATTAAGTTTTGTTTAAATATCATAGGCATATTTGAAAGTATTATAATACATCTCATATAACTAAGAAGTTTTTTAATATTTTAAGAAATAATAAAGTTGGTACTCTCAACCACTAGTTTCAACAATAATCTTCGTACATAGTCATAAATATTTAGATTCTCAGTAAATTTTATTAGCAAGAAATGCTCAATAAAATTTAAAAGGAGGATTACAAAATTATATTGATATATGATCTTTAAATACTTATAACTTTTTATACCACACTTTTAAGTAACATTAGTTCAAATTGTTTTTTTAAGTAAGAGTCTGAATTGAGTAAAATAAATGAGAATAGTGATATATAACCGGTTCAAAAACATTGTTTTGTCTGTCTGTTTGTCCTAGCTCACTGAAATGGCTAGTACGATTTTGACAGGACTTTCACTGAAAAAATAGCAGATGTAATCTAACGCTCTTAAACACGAAGCCGACTGCTGAGACGACGCCTCCGGTCGCGGTGTTGGCACTGCTTTTAAGCCGGAGGTCGTGGGTTCGTATCAGCAGGGAAATAACTTTCTGTTGACATTGTTCTTTGGTTGGTTAGGACAATTTGGGCCGATCACCCAATTGTCAGAAAATTAAGATGCGTGGGACAAAAGTGGGGTAAAAGTCGGTCAATCCACAACCCCATTGGACCTAGTGGGATACGGTCTAAAACTCCTTAATGAAGAAAGCGTGCATTAAGGAAGCCTATCTTCAACAGCTCCAGTGGACAAACACAGACAAATAATAAAACAATAGTGGATGGTGTTTAAAGTGATAAAAAGTTTAATTCTAAAGTGAAATTATAAAGAAAATGTTGACTGAATTATTAATAACTAGCGACCCTCCCTGCATCGCACGGGTGCTATGCTGGTAATAAATGTGCTCTACCATAAAGCATTTGCTATACACCTTCTATTTTAATCACTCTATCTATTAAAAAACGCACCACAATCCGTTGCGTAGTTTAAGTTTGTTTAAAGTTGTAAGCATACATAGGGATATAGGACAGATAAAGAAACTTTGTTTTATGCTATATAGTGATAAATAACGGTAAACACGTTAAGTGTTTACCGTTATTTATTAATTAAAATACATTTTTGAGACTAGTATTAAACTATATTTTTCGAGAGACGGTATATCTAATAATCATCCTTTATAAAAACTTTTTTTGAATAATAAACATTTTTTGGTACTTAAAATTTAAAAATTTATCTCAAAGAAATAATAGAAGATACCTTTACACAAATTTCAACGATTGTAGTTGATTATTGAAATTTTTATATGAAGTTATTTTAAAATATTTACGTGTTTATTATCATATTTTTATTAGTTTTAAATTAACGAACAGAAAATTTAACAAATTTTCAGTCCGATAGTTCAATTATTCTTTATTAATTCTTTTGCTACATTATTCAATTAAAAGACTTTTTACGAAATTTATCGCGCTTAATTTACATTTTAAATTCCCGACGTTTCAACACTTTCCAAGTTATAAAATTCTTTTGTTTTAATCACAGCTCCTTGAAAAATGTTTATGATCTTCACCTACAATATGTCATGTACAGCAATATGACTCGGTTACATTTTTATTGTGCATTTTATAATTTACGAGCAGCTTGAGAAAACTCATAGATGTAAAAGGGATAACATGATACTTTACTTAATATCTTTTTTTTTATTTAAGGAAGTGATCCTATTAGCTCAGAAAACTATACGGAAATTTGAATTGTGTTACCACGTAGAGATATTAACCTGGCGATTGTTATGTCAATAACTGCTGAAAAATGTTTTTACCTGACTTGTTTGAAAAATCGTAACGCAATTTTAGGCAATATTTGAGTAAATATGATCTTAAGAAGTAAACGTACCAAGCATCAGCCAACGAGCCATCAATATTCGCAGTCATCTATAAAGTTTGTTAGCAATAAAATATTACTTATCGCTCGCGCGGACTTTAATTTAGTTCTAATGTTTTCTAAATAAACTCAACTTCTTTCAGAAAAACAATATTAACTTTATTTAAAATATTCGTAAATATGAGCACGGATCTGAATTGGGCTCTCGGAATGGTTAAAGATGGATCAACTTCAACTACACACCACATCTAATTAATGTCATCAATTCATTCATTATTAACTTAATATCAGTTTGTCCAATTTTAATTTCCAGAACAGAACCGATGAAACCTTAAACGCAAACTTATAACAAATAATGTAAAAACAAGTGAAAACTGAAATAGGAAACAATAGTTTTTGGTTATTTTTCGAAATAAATTTGTTCTAATTAAACACAAGCTATTATATTTTATTGCTACTTGCTAGTATTAAGTACCAAATATTTCATATTTAAGGGCCTAATATAACTTATCAAAAATAAACGAGAACAATAATAATATCACTTTAACTTTACTTTTGCATTAAGACCTTACGGTAGAAAATATATGTAGTTTTAGTTCTTATTCTGTTTTCACCCGAACTGTAGCTTACTTTTAATTATTGCAAAAGAAATACCAGCTCCATCAAAAATAATTATAAAATAAAAAGGGTGCAGAACACGAATTCCTTTCCTATGCAAAAGCTTTTATAGTTTCTAATTAAGTTAATCACTAAGTATAAAGACTGAATTAATGACGTCCTTTACTGTGCAAATTAGAAAGAGATTTATATAAAAATAACTAAAAAAGGAACCATGTTAACATTTCTTAATATTAAAGAGTTATGTGTATTCGTATTTTATATTCAATGCGGTATCTTTTATCTTATAGTAGAAAAATCTTCATTTTATTGTTGATCGAAAAGGCACAAAAAAGAAGGGATGAGTCCTTATTATAAATAAATTCCTTCTTTCATTGTACAAGCTTGTTTAGGGCTTACAAACGACCGGGTCGGTCTATGACGCAATAATATTTTTTTGAATATACATATATAGTACAACTTAACCTTACAAGTCGCGTTTAATTTAGTTTTAAATATTTTTGACGTTTTATGATCACTGTTTGAATTCTACTGGTAATTTCTTATTGTTATCTCCTACTAAATAAAAGTTATATGCGATAAAAAAAATCAAATACTCTTCAATGGAAATTAAACAAAGTTATCATGAATATTTATACAACAAATGATCGACTGAATCATGCTCAGGGCAATTTAGTAAATGATGCTAGATTTCTTCGAAATTTTTGAACAAATATAAATCGCATCGCAGGCACAGCTGTTCTTATCTTATGGTTTATGGTGGTATTATTCTCATAATTTAAGTCATATAGTCGTAACAGCATTCTAGAATTTAATATAAATGTATATCCTAAAGTGGAGATCTAGGCTTGGAAAACCTACGGCAAGATGGATTGACGAAAAAGCGGAAATTCAAGATGGATTGACAAAACACGCAATAGGCAAAGCGACTGGTGTTGCCTGGAAGAATAACCGAAGAGCGGTAGCGCTAGCGTGTATAGCTCCAAATGATGATAATGATGATGATGATGATGATGATGATATACGGTTCAGCACTTGATTTGATTATACTCTATATACTTTTTTATATTAATGCTTTTCGGATACAATATAAAGAACTAGTATAACTTTTTTTTGGTCCGCGTTTAGGTTATTGATCCTACTTATATTTTTTCTTATTTTTAATAATTAATTATAAATGAAACTAATTACAGTGAGCATTACCTCAACAGAAAGTTCAAAAATCATGAAATATTATGAGTATTTTTTATATGTTATTGCTAAATAATATTTTAAGAAATATGTAAAGAATACTGACTTAAGTAAATCATAAAAATCTAGTTCATCACTCCCTCAATTATTCGTCCAAAAATTGTATTTAATAAAAAAATTATTACGTTTAATTTATATTCAAAAGTTAGAATTCCAAAAATTAAAAATGACGAGAACAAGTGAACATCCCTAATACTTAACAACATCGAACAAATGTCTTGTACGGACGATTCGATGCGTAACACCGCCTTAAACCATTCCAGACAATAACACTATCACAGATGACAACACTTGTCACGCACAAGTACAGTTCCGCTACAGGCAGCGTCTTATAGGAAGGCGTCCTCGCTATACTCCTTTTCGTAAAAGTACCCGCATAAGAAATAGTATTCTGACCATTTATAATTCTGATATAAAATATTATTTTTACTATGAAGCTATAATTATTATGTATGTAACTAAATATTAACAACATACTTTTCTACGACTTTATAAAGTTTATTATATTGACTGCTTAACTTTTTTTCGTATTATTATAGATAATTGAAATCCATATTGTGGTTTCAGAAATAACAAACATTTAAATTGTTCATCGTGATAAACTTTCACTTTTATGAATTTAGATTATTGTATGTTTTCAATGTCAATACAGTACGGTTAGAAATTTCTTTACAATATATGAAAAATTTTTGATGTCGTTTGATAGTCATTAGTCTGACATAAGACCACTGCGGTGCCAACTGTTTTCCGGTTTGAAGGGCTCCGTAGCGAGTGTATTTACTGTATTAACGAGATATAACATCTTAGGTCCCAAATAAGTCATCGGTGATACTCCTGGTAATGTCGATATCGATAGGCGCCGGTGACTATTTTCTATCTGGTGGCCCGACTGCTTGTCTGCCTTCGTTGGTAGTTAACAAAATTCAAACATATTCTCTTTGTCTGACAATAAAATAATGATAAAGCAAAATGTATGACCAAGATAATGTCACAATAAATCGCATCTCACACGGTTCATGAAAATAAATGATTCTATTTCCTTTTTATTCCAAATATATGCCAAATGTCCTACAAGGTTGATGATTAAAATAAAGTTCCTTATTTCATATTCTATTTATTGGTAACTGATATGATGATTGATTTTGCTTTTGTTACTCTAGACATAACAATACCAACAAACAACATAAGAATGGAAGAATTATCAGACCTTACCCGTAACACCTTTCGCGTAAACATTTGATTTGCAAACTTTTAAAAATTATAGCTACACAAAGTTTACTTTTGCCTGTCCTCTTTATTAAAAACTCCAATGGAGTCCTGGTTAGTTTGCTAATTTGTTCCCTTTTTCCTTTTAGGTGAGTTTTTGCCCAAAGTACAGAGTAACACCGTTAATTGACTTGATTAATGATTTTTTGAGGCTTTAACTCTCTCTCTCTCACGGCCACTTTCATAACGTCGTCCATCCATGCAACTTATTTAATTCAATCTGTAATGAACTACCAAAAATCGACATGTTCCACCATAGTTTTTAAAAGTTTATGAACATTATATGAAACTATTTTGATGACATGTAAAACAATGTAATAATTCAGTCATTTTATTTATGTATACCTTCTCTAAGTCATAATTAATTTGTTTTAGTTATATCATTTTGTAATCGTGCATGTTGTATACGCCTTATATGGTACATGCATCAGAATGAAACAATACTTTAATGTTGCTTGCTAATGTTGAGTGTATGTACTGCTAGTGTCCTATTTAAATGAATAAAAAAAGCAATACGTCGTTAGTACACGTAGTTCTTTTTTATGGCGTAGCGATTGACGTTTTTTTTTAAATTAATGTTTTACATTTTAAGTCATAAGAAAACGACGGTCTAAGTTGTTAATAAATATTTTATTCTCTTTTTGTTTAGGTTATGTTTCAGCGGACATTAAGAGTTAAACCGCAGATATGTCACATTTTTTATAAAGTGACACTTTTGCTCATCGTGAACTGTTCATTTTAATAAAATACATTGTCAAGTTATTGCTAAATCATTTCAATTTAATTTTCTATTATCACTCTGTGTTTAGTAGCTTTTTAATATGAACGATTTCACAATAATACTAGTGATTTTTACGCATCCACTTTAATAATCGCATTAAATAATTAGTAAATTAAATCAAATCCATTTAAATAATTAAATCCATTTAAACACTAAAATACGACCGACTTCAAACAGCGTATTACTATTTTACGCAATATAAGCATGCTTACTGTATGAAATTGCCTTACGTTTTCTTCTAGAGCACTTTAAAACTCCTATATCATTTAAGATCTTCTTTAAATGAAAATGTCGTTCATGACACGGCTTATTTACAAAGACTGAAGAATTTTTTCAATGCAATAACTATTATTTGAACTTAAACTGTATTGTCTAAAATTAATTAGGAAGTCCGTCAAAAAAAAGCAATGGGTTGTAGCTTAAACTTTTTTGGCGATATTATTTTACTCAACAACTTATAAATCCACGTGTTAGAAAAATAATGAGTAATTAAAAAAAATAAAAGCAGAGAATTATATCGTAAATAAATGAAAATATATACAGCCCTGATTGAGGCAAATGTATGAGATTGTCACAATCATATTTCCAACATCAATCGCTTATCGCTACCCAATATCGGTAACAAATCGCAAGAGATCAAAGAGAATGGTTTAGCTTTTGTGTAAAACAAGAATATTGGATAGAAGCGATATCATTTTGTGAATATTTTGGATGAAAATTTGGAGTATCTGAATTAAGATATTTTTAAAGCAAATACATTAATTTTAAGACAAGTAGAAGCGGTTTGCATTTATAATTTGAACTAAGAAACCTAAGGTGAAAATATAAACATATCTGAATGAACATAGCGCTTTATAATAAAAAAACGTCTTGAGGATCCTTTTAACATATATATAATATAATTTAGGTTATATGTAATATATACATTTAAGCAGCAGCTTATCAGTTACTTAAAATGGAATATCGAAAGACTTTGTGCTTATAAATTCTATACTTATATTAAGAGTATCTGTCCTAGCACATCCATATTAACTTTAAAAATAATATGTTATGTTACTTGAAGTTTTGAATGCATCTCCCAAAAGGTTTTTAAGTATAATAAGTACATAAATTTGTTACTACAGTAAGTTTGCTTTTAATTAATGTTAAGCTTTAAACTTTTTTAAACTAAATTATAACTAATCAAAAGATTGAAAACTGTAAAAATTTAATTAAATAAATGGAGCTATGACAAAACTAGTCCGAACTTTTTGACACCTACCCACAAAAAAAAGTATTATTTGATATTATTTGAACAATTATTATTTGAAAAATAAATTTAAGGGTAGAAACCAGTTGTAAAATAATACTAAAATGAGTTATATTGCGACTCTTCTTTAATCATTACCTTAGCCGTAATAAACATCGTTTTATTGTTTAATACGTATTACATTTATCAATACCTTCTACCAAATCCGTCTTACGCAGTTAGATTAACAGCAAACAGCTTCTGTGATCGAATGAAATGTTTGCACAAATACTTTTCTAACTCTTCCCTATCTCTCGCGTATTTGCCTGATAAACAATTGTAAATATCCTTAAATAAATTACGACCGTGTTCTGACTAGCTGCGCATTCCTTTTTCTTCTTCTAACTCATATAACGCGTGTTTTATGTAGTATGATGTAATGTTCTGAAGGCAATTATTTCTGAGACTTGTTATTTATTTCATAAGCGACCTTTACCAAAAAATCGAAGTATATTTTAACGTATGTCAAACTAAATGTAGATGTAATATCAAAAGTGGACACTAAAAAGTGATAAAATTGATAACTACTTTGGTAATTATTTGTCAGTATCATTAAATAAATAGAGCCGTTACGTGTGCACTTTTCGTTTTTTGCATAATGTTATGGAATAATGTTATGTCCTAATAATTACGTCCGAGACATTTATCATACTGTTTGTTCTAGAGTAATTTTGAACGTATAAACTGATGTTTACGGTTTATAAACAAGTGCTTACAAACCAGCGATCGTCGGTCCGAATAAGCGGCTGTTATAGAATGTCAGTGCCTTAAAATTTTTTACCACCAATTCTTCTATCAAGTGCAGTACTCCTAAACCCGATGGATATCATCGGGTTTAGGAGGTCAGATGCCAGACACTCTGGGAAAAAACAATTATTCAGTTCATTCTGGACGGATAACAAGCCAAACCCATAAGATATGAATGTTTAAAAGACTTTTAAAGAAAAATATTATTGCCTGAAATGCGTATAGCGTGATAAATTTCCTAAAATAACTGTATGGGATGAATAGAAAATTATTATTCCGATTTGTTACAGGTAAATTAAAAAATTTAATTAAGCGAGCAAGTTCATAGTTCATGTTTAATTTTAAGAATCTTTATTTTATTTTTGGAATGAAACTAGACAAAGGAATAGGTCAAAATGTTATTTTTTTATTTCCACATGCCTCACTTAAAAGGAATCAAACTGACGCGACTAAACCTACCGAAAAGTGTTAATGAATGTAATATGTTTAGTGTATCAATGAAAATCAATTGGTAATTTAAATACTTGTAGATATATTATTTGTTAGTGTATATGTGGTGTTTAGCTTATTGTAATTTTTTGCAACTTTATTTCATTTGTTAAGATTATAGACGCATACGCATAATGGTAAAAAATCTTAAATAGCTATTTTATTATCTTCCTACTTTGAATTTCTACAAAATGCGTAACAATTTAATTACTTAACTCTAGGTCCGAATAGTCAAAAATATTACGGAATAGTATTCAGAGCGTGTGGCCGGTGAGATAAAATTGAAGCCGTTAAATTGGAAAGCAATATATTGAAAATTTGCAAACACAAGCGCAGCCGCTAAATAGAAATAAATATTCAGCCAAGCAAATAGTTTTGCATTTAAAAATTTGGTATACTTTTATTTTATGCAAAGATAATATGTAGATAAAGTTATCTCAATTTGTGACAAAGGTAGAAATGTAAAGGAAAGCAAAATATTTTTTATATAATTAAATCAGTAGATGTGACTCATTTGAAAACCTAAATAAAATTTTATAAGTGATGTGGTCCTGTTAAACAATTTTAATTATTTTATTATAAAATAACAGTGAATGAAATTTGATATGAATACAAAACGTTATGTGATTGCGATTTCAAAACTTCTTATTTCATTAGGCTCCAAATTATAAAGTAAAGCAATGGGAACATATTATTTTTCCAAAAATATAAAATAATATTTATAGTTAATTAAAATATCTCAACAATTTTCTTTTGATCATATACGCGTAGTATATATGCATTTTTGAATCTTTATTAGCTTTACTCACATAGGTAGTCTTGACCTAAAGTAAAGTTTAAAAGTTTAATGCTAGGGCGAACCTTTCTCCTTGAACTTAAGCACGAACAAAGAAACAACACTAGGGATTAAAAAGTCACTGAACCAATTAACTTAGATAAGTCCATTGTGATGTTAATTTAAATATAACTGATAATGCGTCTTTTAAAGCCCTATCTAACACTTTATAATTTTCAAACTGTACTTTAAATCAAACCCTAAACGATGTTTAGTTTTTTATTGAACCAGTTATTAGCTTGGTAACAACTTTGTGATAATACCTTCGTTACATGTTTATATGTACGTGTGTTGGCATTAAAAATAATGTTTTTAAGGTAATAATTACATTACATTTAGTTTGTTATCGTTATCGTTCATCTTTTTCTATTTACACTGTTTTACCATGCGAATTTTCACCATCAGCCTGTGAGAGTCCACTGCATGACATCAGGCCTCCCCTAACGTTTTTGTACCGTATTCCACCACGCTTGTCCAATGCGGGTTGGTGGAGTGGACTGACTTTTTACTGCCCATCCGACACATGGATCATCTTACTTTTCAGACAATTGGGTGATCAGCCCAATTTGCCCTAACTCAACTAGAAATAACAATGAAAATTTGTCGAGTCTCCGCAGGATTCGAACCCATGACTACCGGTTTCTAAAGCACACGCCCATACCACTAGGCTACGGAGGCAGTTAAATGCAAATACATTTTTAATGGCTTCGAGCAAATTTATAAGAGACAGGCCGGAAATTTAAAATAAAGTTGCAATCCGACGATGTTGCAATAAAGTAGGCAGTACAAATATATTTCCAATATAATGATTTATTTTATATTTAAAAAAGCGGTTTTTATGCGATATTTACAAAAAATCAATCGCTTGACCTATTACCCTTTTACCCTTGTTTTAAAGACGTTAGCTTATCATTAAAAGATAAACAATGTTTAACATTTTTTATTTCTCATAATAATTTATTGTGTTTACGCCAATGCATCACTACATAGTATAAAATAAAGTCGCTTTCTCTATTCCTATATCCCTATGTATGATTAAATCTTTAAAACTACGCATCGGACTTTGTTGCGGTTTTTTAATAGATTGTTTTTTTAAGTGATTGAAGAAAAAGGTTTATATGTATAATTCATGTATTGTAGAGAATCGCTGTTAAATTAATATGTATCCGGAGGGGGGTCTAGTAACTTTGGGTAAATGTGAGCTGATTTTAGGCCCGTCTGTCCTTATAAATTTCTTCTCTAAAAATTTTTCTTCTTAAAAATTTCAAAACTTTCTTCCATAAAATTTCGCTAATAATAGGAAATACTGGGCAGCCCATCGGTACACCATCCACTTGTATGTAGAATTCATCTTTCCATAGTAGGTAGCCAGATGTTAGGCAAATGCCACAGTCGAGCGATTGCCTGCTGTTCTGTTTCTATGAAAAGTCACAGACAAGTTTGAATATATCTTAAAGAAGGCTTCAATGAAAACATTTTTCAAGTCACGTAAGAAGATTAAACTATGTACACTATTTACATTAAATTATTTACGAAAATTAAACCCAAGCATATAGTTACTGCTAAACCTCAAGATACCATAAGCTCGTTATGCGTAAAACGGAGTAATAAATAAAATACATAAATAACAGAAGCTTGGTAAAAACTTTGACAGTAGAACAGCTCCTCAGTCTGCCCGTGACCATGGATCCTGTAAAGGGTATGAGACGTCGGGAAAATTGTAAACCAATTTAAACGCGATAACATATGAAAAGTCTTTTATTTTTTTTTTATTATCCGTACTTAATTTACTAAGTCGTATCGCCTTTTCATCTATTCAGTTTTTGGGCAGGTGCTAAGCAGTGAGAAACAAGGGAGCAATTAATATTCAGTAGCAACAACTAACAATGGGTTGGCAGCAAATTTATTGGGTGTTTTTTTGTATTTAACAAACATTTTTATTATATAAGTGGATATTTACAAAAAAAATATTGTAATTATTTAATCATGCTGTTTGCCACTTTTTAAACTGTTTAAAAAGCAAGTCATACTGACTTACTTTTGTTGCATTATCTCATGGATTATGCAACAAAAGTTATAAGCTACAAATTTTTAAATCAAGAAACCTCACGAACGTGGGAGTCAAAATGCGGTAGCGATAAGCGGATTTAATCTTATGAAATAGGATTGACTTATATATATTTGATATTAATAACAATAAATTTACAGTTACTTATTGTAAAGTATACATACAATTCACATCATTTTCTACTGTGTTCGTATTTTCTTCTTACATATTTATCACTACATAATATAAAAAAAGACGCTTTCTCTGTCTCTATGTCCCTATGTATGCTTAAATCTATTAAAAAAACGAAACGGATTTTGATGCGGTTTTTTTAATGGATAGAGTGATTAATAGGAAGGTTTATATGTATAATTCATAGAAAATATTTTATTGTAGCCGGAGCGAGCCGCTAGTTAAATAATGAGTATTTTTTAATGTAATGAACATTAGTTCGGGCCTTTAGCACAAAGAATGTGGTTATTTAATATTATTATTTTAATAAATTACTTTAATATAAAATTGTTAGTTAATTTCAAATGACAACTAGATCATAATAAATCCGTTTTGAGGCGCGGCTTTCCAGAATGTTAAAAAATAAAAGCATGTCTTAAGAAAATACTGCATCCTTCGCTAATAGTTTGTGCTATTTAAAAAAACAGAAAGCGTAAGTTTAAAGAAGCGACAAACAATTCATATCTTGTACAAGAACAACGTAATTTTTATGCAACATAATATAACATATCATGTCATAAAATATATTTTCCTAGAAGAAGTTATAAAGTATATACACCTATAGATTAAAAAGTAGTACCTAATCGGGAAAAACAAACGTTTTAAGTCTAAAGTATAAATAAAACCCTTTACACTATTCTCGCCTGGACTGTAAATTGGGACAGTCAGCTTTAGGTAATAAATATTTATTTACTCAATCCGTCGCAGTAACAATTGCCTTTGATTGTTATCCGGGTAACCGTTTACAGCTAACTTGCGTTAATCAAAATATGAAGCTATACAAATAAAATATAAGCTTTATACAAAATAACGCAATATACTACTGTTAGTAAAATAATTTATTCCCACAAGTGAAATTTTTATTCAAACATATATGATCGACTTCAAACATAACCATTTTGTGCAACACACGCCGGTGACAACGTGCCTTCTCCAAGAGTACGCTTTAAATTGAATACCTTCTTCTTATGGATGAAGCCGGCCAAAAACGTATTTGTGAATATGTCCTCTGGTACCTGCTTCACAATTTTTTTTATAATATAATAAAAGATTTTGTAATATAGTAAATATCTCTACTCTCGGGGCCAAGTATGGGATTTATATAAGCTATACGTAAGCGCATGGAAGTAGTATTTATGCTTTAGGTTGAAAGCAATACCGTCTCGGGCCTGTGGTGCATTCCACCTCAGATCGTGCTAGCTAGCTCAACCTTCCTCAGCCCTATAAATTACTAACCGACCTATCTGAATGCGTTTTACGAGGCCATAGGAACTAGGACATGTTTTATACAGAAACAAAATCTCTTAGTGGAGGCCTTACGGAAGAAAGAAAGATATCGATTACACATCAACGAATATCCCATCCTTTTACATCCCATTCAGTTTAGATTTCCAGTAAATAGTTCCAACAGAAACTTCGACATTTTCTACGATTCCCTATCGCGCTACCTTAGTTGCACAGGACAGGGATAGCGGTACGACTACTGTCATCAGCAGCAGCCTCCTGGCCCCATTTGAAGCTGGCTTCTCTTGAAACTGTGTCTTTGTTGTGCTTACTCCGAAGACGGACCAGGTTCTTCTTATCTTCCATGTGTTTAGATCAAGCCCCAGGTACTGATCCCTAACAGTATGTAAAAGTCGGAACCTAATGTCGACTCAAATATAAGGTGACTGCGGCGATTCAAAAGAGATTATAAAATAAAATATTGATTTAAAAATAACGCAATTTATGTAATTAATGAATGTTTACCTTAGCGTTAACTCTTAACCGCTTTTGACAATTGGCTAAAATAACAAAGGACTATTCATAGAATATTTAATATTAAAAGCTTTTCTATATGCATTTAATGTAATTGCGAATATTTTTAAATTCAGACTTCCGATTAATAAATAGAATGTCATCTTATTTTCTTGTGATTAAAATACAATCATAGGGCTATTTATTAAA
Organism: Lamproptera curius; assembly: GCA_029286875.1. Taxonomy (NCBI): domain Eukaryota; kingdom Metazoa; phylum Arthropoda; class Insecta; order Lepidoptera; family Papilionidae; genus Lamproptera; species Lamproptera curius. The sequence continues at coordinate 152,685 of JAGSMT010000258.1, read as the reverse complement.
AATAAATAAATATTATTACTGGTAAAATAAATTATTACTGGAAGTTCGGTAGAAGAAGAAGCTAAAACAAATATTATTGAACATCTTTAAATTAGGATTAACTATAAATGTTAACTTATTGATTTATGTCCAGTACGAATTTAAATAATATTCATGAAATACGGTATTTGAATTATTTAATCACTTTATTTGTAGTGTGCTCTTTGCACTTATTTCTTTTGTGAGTCTGTAAGTCTTTACTTTTTTGATATCTTTACGTTTCTATTGGTTTTAGCGTGATATTTTACAGTATTACTACGTAAATAGGCTATATGACAGGGCTTTACAGATTTGAAATTTGCTGGTAAGAAAGCGCCTACCCGCCTTTATCTTTTATGTATCAGTTCTTTGTTTCTTCCTGCCAAGGACATAAAAAACAATAAATATTTTATTGTGCAGAATATATATATATATATAAATACCGTGATTTTGTGTGTTATTTACTCCTAAGTTTAAAAAACGACTTCTAAACATCATTTTGACCCCCCTACCCCTTAAAGAAAGTTATATAAATAAATAAAATAATTTAGTAACATTCCGCAGCGGAATTCAGGTACCGTATTTAAAATATTATTTCTGATGCAAAAATATTGCAATTGTTGTTTAAGACGTTTTTCTGTCGTTAAGATAACCATTACATTATCATCATCAGCATGTGTTAGTCGACTGTTGGACATAGGCCCCCCCTGATGCACACCTGCTCATATATATATATATATAGGGGGTTTTGGACCGTTTCCCACCACGCTGGTCCAATGCGGGTTGGTGAGTGGATTGTTAAGATAATCACAACATAGTATAAAATAAAGTCGCTTTCTCAGTCCCTATATCACAATGTATGCTTAAATCTTTCAAACTACCCAACGGATTTTGATGCGGCTTTTTTTAATAGATAGATTATATGTATAACACATGCTTAATATTGTATGATTTTCGGGTCGCTAGTAAATAATAAAAGTGATTGTGGCGTTGAGTATGCCGACTATAACTCAAAGTCTGAGTGTAATCGGCGTTTGTCGTGTCGTCATTTCATATGGAATATATATAAACAAAGTCTACAATCGAACTCAATTGGCGCAACAACGTCAAGCCTTCTTATTTGTTTTACATCGCTGGGCAATTTAAGGTAGGACCAAAAATCCAACTTGAAGGTTTTATTGCTTCATATTTATTAATCACTACATACTATATAACAAAGTCGCTTTCTCTGTCCTTATATCCCTATGTACGCTTAAATCTTTAAAACTACGGCGGTTTTCTATGCGGTATTTTTAATAGATGAAGTGATTGAAGAGGAAGGTTGATATGTATAACAGGTACTCAATTTTGTAGGTATATTTTCTATCATCATAACTCCCGTGCGAAGCAGGGGTAGGTCGCTAGTTTTATATAAATTATTGGCTTAAGGAATTTAAACTTTACTAAAAGAAAATGATTTATTGCATTATTAAATCTACAATAACTACAGCTTTCTATAATGTGATATTGTGAACAAAACAATATGTACACAAATATTATTAACAATTGCAAGCTAAAAAAAATAATATTTTATACAAAACTAGAATATAGTCAAGTGTTGAGGGAGCCGGAGGTCTTTTAAAAAGGATAATCGTTCAAAGTGGGAACGTTTATTCCGTACAAAGTATGCCTAAGACTAACTTAATATTAATTCAGCTCTAGTCTAAACAACAAGACCTCCGTGAAGCGGATGGGCTTATCATTCAACTGTCCACTCAGCGTCTGGATTCTTAGAATATAGACGCTGACACGTAGCGTTGGCAGACGTAACTCCTCCTCTCCTTAAGTGCGAGTTTTCCTTTTCAGGAAGCTTCGAACATCTCCCTACGTACTATCTTATTATAACATTTCTTATACAATACAAAACACAGTAATACAATGATCAGAACATAGATTATGAGAGTCCATACACTTATTCTACCTTCAATGATTGCCCTTTCACTTTCACTACTTCCGATTCACTAAAACTTTTCTTCAAGACCACTGACCAGGATCTGCAGGTCATCCAGGTCCGACGCCTTCCAGGTTGACAGGTTTCAAGTACTTCGTCTCTTCAGGTGTGAAGATTGAGGGTAGATTTACAATCGGTAACTTAGAATATGTTATATTTTCTGTAGATATCTGACAATTTTCAGAACGACGTTTTGAACTCTCACTTCGCAGGGGTCGTCTAAGGAAGTATGTAAGTACCTTTAATCTCTTGACGGAAAATTTCGTTGATACACGTTCTCGTAAAGTAGCTCCATATTTCTACTATAGAGATCCATCTGTTAGTATGTAGTGCTTGAACACGGACATTTTCAATGAGTGATGGGAATCTGTGTGCATGACGTCACGTTCTCGGCGTACGTCATCAAGTCAGTGATGCAGGAGGTCTGAGTATACTGCAAAGCCCATCATCAAGTGCAGAGGAAGCTGGACTCGTCGATTTCTTGACACGGGTGAGTGAGCAGTCTGATCTTCAACCCTTTAGCCAGGAGATATGGGTATTTGGGCAATATGACAACAGTGGAATCACGGGATAATACAGGTATAGGAACTAATTTGTAATAGATATAAGTATCTTTCTCAATCAGAGGTATTTCCAAAAGGTAAGTGATTTGTGTTCCCTTTAAGTAAGCTTTCAAAGTTATGGACTGCTCTATCTTAATTAAGTTTTCTAAACTAGAGTAAAAACTAATTTTCCTATTCTACTAATTTTATAAAGTTGGTATAACAACTTATCCGTCTCTATAATAGACTGATGTAAAATTCCTAACTTACTAAAAGATAAACTAGTTTCTATTTCATCAAGCTGAGTACAAATTGTCTGAAAGTTGTGAATAAGTAAATTGTATGCATTAATGAACTGAGTTCTCAAATTTTCCATGTTTGTCACCTCATTAACTTTACTATTAGAAATAAGATTATTATTTAGTACACGTGTAGAGAGTTGGTCAAAAGTTGTACCATCTCGGTGACCACCGTTAACTTTCTATTATTAAGATTTTGTTGAGACCAATTTCACTGATCAATTTGTCAAATCTAGTGGCATCGTCGTTATCTAGATTTCCGTTATCATTTAATAAGTGAACCTAACGGGTTGATTAGACCTCGTTTGACTCGAGCGGTCGGAATGATCTGACTGAATTTATTAACAGTCATATTTTGTATATACTCAACTTGCTCTTATATCTATAAACTTATCTGTAACATTACTTCTATCAAACTTATTCTCTACTAACTTATTTGAACTCTAAAGACGTTGAACATTAAACTTTAAATCTTCCTTTAAAGGGGTAACGTCTAATACCCTTACAAGGATCCATTTGTCGTTACTGATTACGCGACACCATTCTTCACGGGCAGGATTACAGGATTTTATTAGTGCCTGAAGTTGAAGGGCCCCAGTTGGCTCATCATGCTGTTGCCATGAAGCACGGAGGTGCCTGTGAAGGGCGTTTTATATTTTTAATTGGAACTTTAGTATCGCAGTTCTTCGCGTTTATAGAACTACGTTTCTTACAATTTCATCAGTAACTACGCCTTTCGATAGCAGGGGTTTGTCTTTACTACTTCTTTTGTTAACTTCTTTTGCGATATTACGTCACCGGCTCAATTCTAAACTCGGTTTCTCCGCCTCGTTTTTGAATTATTTTTTCCTTACGTTTAATGGCCTGTTCTGACAAATGTTGATATGAAACTTAGTTCTCTTTGCATGTTCCTAACTAGCTGTTGCATGTATTGCTTCTCAAAGTCTACGCCTAAATGCGTTCCTCGAGTCCGTATGGCCTAGTAAAACTTCAAAGGGGTCAAACCCGTTGTTGAATGTATAGAGTGGTTATAGGCCACAATGGCATACGTCATTACAGAGGAAGCATCGGTGTACTTCTGCTCATACTTTGCTATTCTATAATTTCGATAATGGATGCTATGGAATCTCTCTATGAGACCATTGAATTTGGATTATTAGGGTTCCAATTGTAGATCTATTTTGTATAAAACTAATAATTCCTTTAAAAGGGCGTTATTAAATTCAGAACCAGGATCTGCACTTATTCTGTAGGAACACCATAAAAGATACTTAATAAGGGCTCTGACTATCTCTGGGGTAGCCAGTTGGGGATCTCGAACGCTTAGCCAACTTTGCTGAAGGCATCGATGGCTGTCAAATAAGTAGCGCCCGTCGATAGAGAAACATCGATGAAAATTTCCTCTAGCGGCTTTGATTGAGTGTGAGTTAATTGCAATTCTGGTTTGAGAGGGTTTCCGATCGTATTTCATCGCTTACCAAACCTCACAGGAATTTATAAAACTTAAATTGACTTTCCATGTTATGCCAAAAGTAAGTACGCTTAATTGAGCTGAAGTTTCCCTGATGCACGATGGCATGTCTTACCCGTATGGTATTCACTAATTATTTCTTGTTGTTCCTCTTCGTTATCCGTGAAAACTACTCTTTTAGTACATTCAACAAATTGAACTGATTCTTTCTTAAATAAGTATATTACCATTTCAGTAAACTGTTTCCTATCTGTTCATCTTCAAAGTAAATATAATATTTAGTATTATTTTTAATGTATTCTTTTTAGAAACTGTTTTACAAGATCAATTCGATTTAAAGGTAAGTGCACTTCAAGGATCCTTTGTCTTTCTCGTGACAAATCCTTTTACTGTTAATCTATCCACAGACCAGAAATAAACTAAAATTTGGTTGGGCTTAGTGTCAATAGCCTCTTGCAATATTGGGATACCCTTAGATTCAGTATCCTGCCTGAATGCGTCGTTTCAATACTAGAAGATTTTCAGAAGCAGTTAAAGTCGAACTTGATGGACACGGTATGGAATATGGGGAACCACGTCTTACAGGGGGTATCTGAATCTGAAATAACTATTGTGTCTTCATCGTCCGATATATAAGGATATAGAGTGGGTCTGGTTTATCAAAACTCTCTCTTGATCTTTATTTAATTGCGCTATATCCTTTATTAAGCTGTTTTATTTCCTTATTTCTATTCTCGTCCGTATCAACATTAGCATCCGTTGACATATTCTCATCTTTGCCTAATGCGTTGTCCTAATCCGTGAGAGCGCATCTGCGTTACAATTAAGCTTTCCTTTTTATGAACAATTTCGAAATCATATTCGGATAAACGTAAGCGCCAACGTGTTAATCTACTGTTAGTTTCTTTTAAAGAAGTTAAGCCAGGCTAGGGGCTTATGGTCATTACGATGATAAATTTCTTACCATAAGGTAGGGGCGGAAATGCTTAACTGCCAGATAATGGCTAGTAGTTCCTTTTCCGTTACGCTGTCAACGGGTTTCAGCGTCGTTAAGGTTCTACTGGCATATGCGACTGGTTTGTCACTACCAATGGGTCCTTCGACAGGATTGCTCCGAGAGCATATTCTGAAGCGTCAGTTGTTAATACGTAAGTTTTGTCAGGGTCTGGGTATTTGTAATATAGGGGCGTTAACGGTAACTCTTTACACTTTTGGAAGGCTTCTATATATTGGGCATCAGTGACAGGCATAGACCGCTTCTGTTTCAGTCGAGGCTGTCATTGGTTGAGTAATTTTGCAAAATCTTTTATGAATTTACGATAGTAACCAATCAGACCTAAAAGCTTTTGATTTCCGTCGTTGTAGCAGGCAAGGGTAATCTAATATAGGCTTTAATTTTGTCGTTATTAGGTTTCAAGCCGTCACTCGTTATTGTATGTCAAGGTACAGAACTTCCTTTCTGAGAATTCCGATTTGTCAAGTTGTACTTTCAGGTTAGTCTTCTACGTCTGTCAAAATGGTACGTAATTTTTGCTACAATGTTCTGCAAGCTTGCTGAATAAATAATTATGTCATCTAGATACACAAAAGTGAATTCCTTGTAAGCCGCGTAATATGTTGTCAATAGTCCGCTGAAATGTTGCAGGTGCGGTTTTAAGTCAAGGGCATTCAGAGAATTCAATGTCCTGAGTTTGTGCTGAACGCGGTTTTTTGTCTATCCTCTTCAGCGACTTCAATTTGGTGATAGCCACTGTGCAAGTCAAAGTCGAAAGTAACAGCTGCGTCCTAATTTATCAAATAGTTCAGTTATATTTGGCAAGGGGTACTTGTCGTCGAGTTGTAATTTCGTTCAACTTTCGGTAGTCGATAACAAGTCGGTATTTCTTTCATTACTAGCATCGGACTTCTTAGGGTACTAAGTGACGGGTGCACTCAGGAGAAAGAATTTTGAATAATGTTACTTTCTAACATTTTGTCAACTTGTTTGTTAATTTCATCATTAATAACTTAGGGTTGTCTGTAGGGACAGTATAAATATGGGTCTTCGTTCCGAGTACGAATATGAGTGTTTGACTTCGTTAGTAAAGTTAAAGGTAACTTCTCAGGAATAAAATATGTCCTTATATTCGAGACAAAGGTTTTTGTATAGAGTCTCGTTCTTCAGCGTTCATATGGTTTAAACGAAGCTTTGTTAAATTCTCGTTAATATGGAATCAACTTCCAAATCGAGTTCAGTTGTTTAATTTGTTAACTTTACATTGTGTGCTATTGTATTTAGATACTTTAAAAGGGCTGTGACTGTTAAAATCATTTCTGTGTCTAAAGTATTTTGGATTATAGTTGTTGCGTATCCGTTCTCACATCATGACCAAAGCGGTAGGCATCCTGACACCTTCATGAAGCAATTTGTAATTTAATATTGCATCTCCATTACATCAAGTCAATGACAACCTAACTCTTTGTTCACAACGAGGGCTATTTTAATTACGTCATTCTTAGGGTTTAAATAATGGGTACTAGCAGACGATTGTGTATAGAGCACTTCGTTTTCATATCAATTTTAGCATTCAACTGTTTCAGGAGATCGCTGCCGATAAGTCCGTCATAACAGCTGTCTACGTCATATACGTAAAATTTATGTAAGTCAGGGTGTTAAAAGTCAGGAACAATGGTGACAGGACTTCAGTCATGTCGACTAGACGCGTAGTACTAATAACTTCAAACAGTTCATAGTATTTAGAATCAACAAAATATTCATTAGCCTTTTAGGACTAATAAATGAACGTGAACTACCTGTGTCTATCATGAATTTGGAGTTAATTTCTGGTATAACTATATGCGGCAAGTTGGCGTACTATAGTTAAGCTTTATTACTTCGGGGTTTGCCGAAAGCAGCTTTCGTATGTAAATTTTCACATTCTGGACATCTGTGTCCTGGGGATCCTGGTCTATCATAGTCGATTCATACGCTTCACCATTGTCAGTCAGTTCTAGATCGTAGTAGTACTCTAGCTCAGGATTCTCACCCATAAGAGTAGCGTTGTCCATGTTGGGTTCGTTTAAGTTATGTAGTTCATTTATTCTAAGTCCCTGAGGTTTCATAGGGCTGTACGCATGGTAACATCCGTGGACATCTCGGAGCTAGTCTCTGCGGTGGACGGTAACCAAATGGTTGTTGGCCCTGGGTAGATTGTGGGCGATAGCCTAACTGCTGCATTGGCCCTGGGCGAAAGGTGGGCGTAGCCGAACTGTTGCTGGCCCTGGGTGAAGGTGGGCGATAGAACTTGTTGTTGGCCCTGGGTGAAAGGTGGGATAGACCGAATTGTTGTTGGCCCTGTGTGAATGCTGGGCGATAGCGAACTGTTGTTGAACTAGCGGCTTGTGTCCCACTGGTTGGGGTTGTGCGGAGGCACGTTAATTAGCTTGATTAAAGGTATGCCAAATTTAAATTTGTTCTGCGGTAAAGTCACAGGGGCATTTGTATTCAAATTTAAAACCTTGAGGTTTGTCGGCGAAAAGATTCTGACTCACATGCACTTTAGGCGGTATCGAAGATCTTAACATCTTATTCTTAGCGTTATACTGGTGCATGAAGTTTGCTTCCTCGAGCACGATGCTCAAGGCATTTTCAAGTGAGCTAGCACCTTTGAGGCGCACAATACGCGTAAATCCTCTGGCAAGTTATAAAGAAAACGTTTAATGACATATTGTCGTATATAGTGACTTTACTGTCGAAGATTCATCCTGCGTTAAGATTAACTTTGGCAATTAATGTGCTTTTAACATGTTGGATACGGTTACAAAAATCTAGGTAAGATTCGCCACTATTCATTTCAAAGACTCTAATTCTATCCTAATACATTCTTGAACGTGAACATGGATCACCAAAATGTTGTTCTAAAGGCTCCCTTCTAATAGAGGCCATGTGTCTAAATCTTGCCGTTCGCTAACAAGCGCAGCGAGCTCTGCTATAAGCTAGATGTTATAACGTGAAACACAGTACAAATCCTGGTGTGGATTATTATCGATTCTGCAGCAACTTATTACATATTCACACTTTCTTATAAAAAATTTAATAATTGCTCGTCACCAGTCAATTTGGGGATGACGCTAGCAAAGTCCCTAGGGATCTGGGCTATATTCTCCATTTTTATCCTGAATTCTAACACTTTTATCTTATAAATCAACAATTTTCTTCAAATATCACACTATCTTATACTATGTTTAAAAGAAACCACAAACACACTTCAATTTTTGGAAACAGTGCTCAAATTTTCTAGATACTTATAACTGAGTGAAAAGGATTGAGCAGACTGGAAATAGCGATTTGGGTCTACTCACAGACTGCTCATGTCCCTCGGTGAATCTTAGGCGTGCTCCGGGATGCTCCTTGACGAATTTGTTTGGTTCTGGATTTCCGTTAAACGCAGAAACGTACGACGCGTGATCTGATTTTTAGACTTTTCGCGACGCAGAAGTCCTACCAGCTGCGCCAGTCAAGTGTTGAGGAGCCGGAGGGTCTTTTAAAAGGATAATCGTTCAAAGTGGGAACGTTTATTCGTACAAGAGTATGCCTAAGACTAACTTAATATTAATTCAGCTCTAGAGTCTAAACAGCAAGACCTCCGTGAGCGGATGGGCTTATCATTCAACTATCCACTCAGCGTCTGGATTCTTAGAATATAGAGCGCTGACACTAGCGTTGACAGACGTAACTATATAGACGAATGTTTTAATCAACAACTATTATTTGCAATGCTTTAAAATGGTCTTAGTTTGCTAAACACTAAAGATAGATATATTAAATTGTTTCCAACGTGAAAAAAAAAGTTTAGCGGGTTCGTGAATGGTTGAATTGAATGAACATGATTTAGAATCCAAGGGACCCATAGTATCATTTCAACCATTTGTCTTCAAGACATTGACGTGGGTTCTATTCATGGGCCTTTCAAGTTAATTAAATAAAACAAAAAATGTCGACTTTTTAGTTTCTGCTCTTGTTTTGAAAGGTTCTTACAATTTTATGCATGTTCCACGTTTCACTGATATATTTACCAATTCAGATGTCTATAATAATAAGTATATATTTTTAAGAATAAAACGAAAAGACGAACAATTCATTGATGGTAAATATTTGCCAATAATTTGCTCCTTTGTTTAGGCGAGAGATGTCACGACTCGCATAATTATGGTAGCTACGGTGCTCACCAATAGGGAGTAGTATTCGTACAACTGCTTTGCGGCAAAAAAAAGTAGCGTGGTTGCACTTTCGCGAAATGTAAAAATGAGATACTTTTAAAATAAGATAAGATAAATAGATATTTTCACCTCTGTATAATAAACCTTTTTACTTAAAGGTTCCAATGAATGCTTCTCCCATATAAAAAAAAACTTTTTTGTCGTTGTATATCATCCAAAAGCTTTGTTATAAATTGAATAAACAAATATCAAAAAAAAAATTACAAGGAAACACTGTTTTTCTTTTTCGCATTATCTTGTAATTATGTACTTCAGTAGCTGTTATGTAGTTAGATCTTTACACATACTACAGCGTCTAAGTTGCTTAGATTTTTATTAAGTATCATTCCTAATAGAAAAGTTTTTACTCAGGCCAGTGAATGCTCAATTTGAGCCTAACAAAGTAAGATAGTTACTTCTTATTATTTATTTTGTTAATATTACGTTTTCTCTAAATTCATCGCAATTAATTATTTAACCTTAGTAAAGGTTTAAAATTGCAGGCATATATATAACGTTGGGTATACGATGGCATGCGTAAAAAAGTATTTTTACCATGCATACTACTAACGTATGGAACTGAAACTATTATTACCTCATTTGCTGAATTGAAGCAAGAGTAAGAGTTTAAATAATTAACACATATTACCGTTCCAGATTGTTAATGAGTTACTTAATTTCTCTCGATTATTGAGCTCTCGAAATGTGAGACAAAATGAAAAGCGCGCAATTTTCAAAATGATATTAATAATTTCATTTTATCAATTTTCAATATGACTATAAGAGCAATGATTTTGTTTGTGTAACGTGGTTTTGCTACTTCACTTCTTATTTTTAAACTTTTATTAAGATGATAGACCTCTTTTTAGAAGGGATCTTCCGAAGTAAGCGATGTCAGTTACGTGTGTACAGTACTGTTCTCCGGTCTCAAAGGCACTGTAGCCAGTGAAACTGTTCTGAAACGAGATGAATTATTACATATCTCAGGCTGGTGTGTGGATATGTAACTTTTTATGAGTATAGCATTTAAATTACCATTAGGTAGGTAGGGGTAAACGTTCTGCTTATCTCATCGCACTACCCAATTAAAAAAAAGTTTACTACTTTTGAATAAGTAATTATTGTAATCAAATATCATTCACACCTAAATAGGAAATAACTACAAATAACAATATTAAAACTTTTATCATTAAAACCTTAACGCATCTTATGTAAAATAAACTAAAAATCATAAACAATATTAAGCCTAAGAACGTGATATCATACCGTTTTCTATTGATGTCGTTAAAAACTTGCAAAATATGCTTTTTGACTAATTGCGACAAAATATATCCATCTGGTTTTATATATTGTGTTATTTACGTGTCTCCGCTTTGGAAAACAGAGATCGTGGGCTCGAATTCTGCGGGGACTCAACAACTTTCGATTGTTGTTTTCTGGTCGATTAGGACAATGTGGTCTATAATCCGCCGATTCAATTGGTATAATTTTATGTAATAAAAACGCAATAAATAAAATCTTTATAATAATAAAAAGTGATGAAATAGTGTCTGGGAAGGCAGTCTATAACCTGGGCCCCAAAGAATCGCTGAGAAAAATGTTTACAGAAATCAATGTAATGACTGTCTCAATACATATTTGAAAATATTATATATGTTCATAAACATAAAAATTATTTTGTAAAACATTGTGACACATAATATAAATATTAGGAATAAGCACAATTTTCTTCCAAAACCTAGGCTCTAAATAACAATGACATCTTTCATGGGACAATGAAAAAATACTCTTCTACAAAATCCCAGGAAACGTTCAGCTTTTATCTGTAAATGAATTAAAAAAAGTTGTAAAGGAACGATTTGTGGTTAAAGAGATATTATTGTTGTAATGACTACTTGATAGATAACACACCTGGTAATGAACTATTCGCTCAGGCTATTTAAAAGCAGTAAAATGTTAGGTATTATGTCAAAATTTTGTAAAATTTATTGAAAAAAAAGAAAAAAAAACCGCTGAGTTTCTTACACCGGTTCTTCTCAGGTCGAAGGCTTCCATTTCCGAACCGGTGGTAGTTTGTTGACAATCAATAAGAAAGTATAAAGAAAGTTTAATTGACTTGAATATAAATTGAATAAAAGATAATTGACGTTACAATGAAAAAAAAAATTATAGAAGAATTTATTAATTTGAAGACGAGATTACCCAATCTATTACAAGTTAAATGATAATAGTAACAGTTTGTATTTTTAAATTAAATAGAATAAAATATACTTACTTTATTGAAATGCCACTATATTTTGAATAGTATCACTATGCACTAGAATGAATGGACGCCTGCACGATCTTTTATTATGATTTTTAAACTTCTCCGTCACTTCTTAATAATTAATTAACAATTAAAAATAATGACGAAATAAAATTACCGAACAGTTATTAGTTGAGTTTTTTCTACACTTCAAAATAACCGTTTTTATATTACATTAAGACAAATAACTGATACAAATGATAAAATTTTGTTTTTTATGTTTTGATACTCTGTCGGTTTGTTTGTGGTATTTCACTATAACTGCAACTGGTAGTAACTCAGGATACTTTTTTTAGAAAAGAAGTATATTACCTTGCATAAAAAATCGCGGGCAACATCCAGTACATTGATAAAATCGTGAGTTATTTTTATTTTAAGTCATTAGAATAACAATTCATAAAACACGTTTACATCTCACATCCATAATATTTACTTCGAGTTTAAAATTTAAACGAATGTTTATTAAAAATAATGACTTCGGAGCGTTAAAATCACGTTTGTTTTCTTAGGATGCTAAGGCCAGGCAAATAACGAATATTTACTTTAGATTTAACCTAAACATGAGCGGTTAAGTGTGAAAGCTGAAACAAATATTATTTTACTTCACTATTATACTACCTTTGCTGTAACGTACTGTTGTTGATAGAAGAACTTTAAAATGTTTAAGAAGGAATAAACTTTTTTCGATTTTTTAGTTAAATAGCTAATTTATAAATAGATTAAAAATAAAGTAAGAAGGATATACGTTATTTAGTGCTGTACGACGATATTTCTTTCAATTGTAGTTAAAATAAGTGAACAGCGGTCCATTATTTTTTATAGTATATGTTTACTATTTTGAATAATCCTAATAAAGGTGTACGAGTCTCGATACTAAAATATATATTTTGGCATGTCAGTGGGAATTAAAACTGCTACGTCGAATAATAACGCCAATTAAATATGTAACTTGTGATTTTATTATAGTATACGAATATTAAACAAAACCTTAAACTTAGAGCTGAAATTATAACTACCTTGTTAGTGCTATTATGTAGTTCCGAAATTTTTTTTAGATGCAAAAGAAAGTTATAAAGTTCTTCGTATCCTACATCAATATGTTATTTGTAAATTATAATTTATTATTAGATCTAAGAGCTTCTTATGAAACATAGCATTCAAATTGTAAAAAGTAGAAAAAATTTAATTAATTCTAATAATTCAATTGCAAGCGCACAGATGAAAAGTTAAATTGCTCCGTTAGGAAGACCCGCGGTCCATTGTGGGTTGTAACATTCTTTTTGAAATAATGAAGGAGATTAAAAATTATTGTTCGCGCGCATTTCTATTTTGCCTAACACAGCCGCAAATTGGTTACGCAATATTCTTATTATGTGATTAAAAATTATATGCTTTATTCGTATCGTGAAAGTTGTAAAAATAGACTTAAGCTAATGTACGGTTATATGATTAACTTACTTTGACAAATCATTCTTGTAAATTGCATGTTGTGTCTACCTCTAGTAGAATACTCTTTTAATTATTTGAGCAATGTTAATTTTATGTATATTTGTAGAGATGTATTCAGTTTTGTAGACAAAATAAAAAAAAAACCTTTCTTACTATACCGTTCCTTTCGCCTGCCCTCCTTTAAAGAGATACGTTGGAATATCTAAAAAATTTTTTAACCAAACGTAAAATTAAATTTTGCGAAGAACGGTAATAATAAAAAATGCCAATAGTTTAAATAAAATCTTTGTCTTAGTCAGTTAAAACTTGCTTTGCAGACTTGATTTTGATCTATATTCACGGGCACACTGAGGTGTTTTTTTACCCGGCTACCCTCATTTTGACCAACTTTTTTAACAACCAACCGAAGGGCAATAAACTATTCTCAATTACAGATGATATTAAATTATATCATATTTTCTGCTGATGAGATTATAATTTCATTTATTTAATAAAAGACATTCAGAACAATCTTAAACTTTAAAAAATATATTAATGTTATTGTATATTATATACATATACAACGCTATTACATATTTAAAGATTGTTATTATATCTGAATTTAAGACAATCACAGAATAATGAAAAAATATAGTACTATTTTTAAATTTTGATAGAAACGCTGTCAAAACGTAGTCCAGTTGATGCTGTATGTACCACCCGCTTGTCGCAATATTTAGTAATCATAAGTATTGCACCAAAGGACTCGATGGCGAGTCGCACTACGGAAATAAATCCTTAAATATTGTGTTATGAACATAGTCATAGTGATTTTCTCGTGTATGGATGTTTGTATTAATATTATATACATTTATTTACAAAACAAAATACCTAAGTAAGTAAGGCAACCTGAAACAAGGATCATTCATATGAACTGAGCAAACCGAAATATCAAATAATATACAAGTTTTAAATTACCTAAAAATAAGAAAAATGTCATTTAATTAACGCCTAGAAGATTCCTTATATGGTATTAGTAAATTTGACATCACCATCATCATCATAACCAGCCTCTATCAGTCCACTGCTAGTCGTAGGCCTTTTTAAATGAACGCCGAGACGGCCGATCTCCTGCTACTCTAAATTTAAATTGCCAAATTTACCAACGAAATAAAACATGCTTCATCTACATCATCATCATAATCAGCCTCTGTCAGTCCACTGCTGGACATAGGCCTTTTTAAATGAACGCCAAGACGGCCGATCCCCTGCTACTCGCTGCCAACCTGAACCGGCTACTGCATCTCCATTATTAAAAATTGCTTGTCAATTTATAAATATGGAGATGGGCATGCACCAAATAAGAAATTAATTTCGATTCAAACGTTGACGGCATAAGATTACACTGATAAAACGTTTTTGTAAAGATATAGTATAAGATAGTCTGATCAATGTAGATCAAAACTAAGAGTAACGGTGCATTAAATAATATACAGCCATGAGACAAATAAAACACTGATATTTTCATGTGCATTTACGAGTGAGCGTATATCATTGTAAATATTAACTCGTACAAAACATATATTATTATATTAATCTCAAGTTTTACTACGGATGTGCAATCTATTTAGTTTTCTTTGAGAATTATTTGTTTTTTTTATTTTAAAACGAATTATTATAAGATCGCTGCTAAAAATCGCATATAAACTAAAAAGTTATTAAATATTCTTATAAAATTAATCTATTTATGTATATTCAAAACACACTGTCTCTGTTTGTATTAAAGTAAGAGCACAAGTTTAAGTTGTTCAATATAAACAAAAAATCAATTTACCGTTCTTAATCGGAGGAAAAGTTGTAGCTAAGTACTACGCAATATTTCCAAGTTTACTTAGTAAACGATACAGAAAGGGCTCCCAACAGTTTTTAAAATTACCCAAGAGGCCTTCGTGGAAATGGGAATGCTATACTTTATTCGCAGTTGTCCATAAGGTTTCAATTCTCGTGCCAATTTATGTCTTGTTTTGAAATCACTGTATCTACGTTTACAGCTGTTTTTTTTTTCGATTTTTGGAGGTGGTAGATTCTTTTTTACTAGAGACCGCTTGGGGTAGTATCAGGACTAGTGGTGTCATACGCTACATGTCTTATGACCAAGGATTATGGCGCATACCATCATGTGAATGTGTTGCTCGTTTCTTCACTACACTAGACAAAATAACTTGTTTCAAAAAGGAGTTGTTTCTTAAAAAAGAAACTGTTATTGATTATACTTTTCCATCTTTGTATATTACAAAAATATTAAAAACTGGTTCATGTAAATTATTATCCTAGTGTTTTTATTAACTGATGCATACATTCGCAAATATTTTAAGCTTTAATATATATATAATAACTATGTTATGGTTTATCATCATCCTTTACCTTTTATTACCTTTACTTTTTATAGCAGCCTGCGCCAGGCTTCTGTGGGTCCAATGCTGGTATTAAATATGCCACAAAATGGCTTCATATACAATATGTTAACAGATTTTTATCATTGTTTAATAAAAAAGCATAACATTGTGGACTTTTTATAAGCCTTCTTAAGACAGAAATACTAGAGTATGCTATTTGGTTCGGTCTCAAAGGGCTTAGCTTTGTATATATTTCATATGCATATACTGCAAAAGTAAAGCCTACTGAAAGTAACATTAATTCTAGATCTTGCAGAGACAACCTAAAGCTTCATATGAAAAGTTATTTGAAAATGATATACAATGCCGGTAATAGTATGTAGAAATATTAAATGCACTTTTTTACGAATTTTTGGGCAAAATATTGAGTATAAAATATTTAAAATTTTAATATCAAATATTTTAAATACGATGTTTTAGTAGAAATCTGGCTAGGTTTTAAGAGATACACTTAAATAATGTTTTGTTTTACATTAAAAACAAATATTCTAGATATTTTTAACCTAAACAAGTGCAATTTTAACAAAAAAATATGACTTACTTAAACAGGGTAACAATTTTATAAAATATAAGCAGGTAACAACGTAACGTGCGCTCTGTACGAAATTGCGTCGCGATTTCTGCCACCGCATTTTAAATCTCTGATATCTTTTGAGGTATTAATTTAATTAAAAAATTGTCATTGACACGTTTTATGAAGATAAAATAAAGATTTTTTTTAATAAAACTAAAATAGTAATATCTGCTGATATATGAGCATATATATATGCCTGATTGTAGCCCGAGTTACTTCCAGTGAGCATTCACATGAGCCATCTTTTAGTGTGAGGGTAAAAAAGTGAATTCTAAACTTGCTTTATTTAAATTTTGTAAAAATAAATAGAGTACATGCGATTCATATCAGCATTGACTCTAATTATCGTCTTTCGAAAAAATCTATAAAAATATAGGCTGAAGTTTATTCGTGCTGGATTATCGCTAGTTGTAATCAATATAAATATTAGATCTACTTCATTCTTCATCTATTATTCAAACAATCAACATCAGCCTGTGTCGGTACACACCTGGACATAGGCCTAATGGACACCACCGCTTCCTAACTTCGGATTATCTCATCCAGCCCACAAGACCTTCTGTAATTCCGACACTACATCGAACGTAGAGTGAGATACCACAGGGCATTATACTACGTTTGCCGAGAATCGGTCTCCACTCCCGAACTTTCCGACTCCAGCGTTTGTAAATCCGTAACTCTACTTATGTGCGGATTTTTCACGTTAATTCTGCATTAATATAATAACATATTTTATCGTAGTCTGCCCGTGATCTTAGACCATGGAAAGAGTCTAAAACGTCGGGGAATAATAATAATATATAAACAAAAGGAATAATTATGTACAATATAAGTTACTCACAAAAAACAGAATTTTTCTTTTATTTTACAACACAAATAAAAAATACTAATGGCCTACGATTACTTTTGTTTTCAGTTGAATTCTTGTAAAATCGCAGTTGTTTCTTCAAAATGTATGATTAGGAGTATAAGTTAGTTAATGCTAATGTATCTCCTATAATCCTAACTTATATAGAAAATTAATCCAACAACTTTTACTATAGTAGACTAAGAAGTTTTGACGTTTTAGCGATATTCCATGGCTCAACTATAACTTAGTTTTGGAGTTGTGTCTTTTTCCAAAGTATTAACTGAATTTACCTCTCAATGGTAATTGCAAATTTCTTGCCACGACTAAGGTGGTGCTTAAGGTTTGGAAGGTTAGCTATGCATACATATTAAATGTACCTTATTGACGGATCTACAGCATTCATTGTTAATTTTTTACTTTATTCTCGAAGTTAAAGACTTACCAGCATCCATATTTGCTAGATAGGTTATATAAATAATCACCATAATTGAAAGTGTAGAAATGCCTAAGAATTTAAACATGTCATATCTATAAGCAAGCTTCCATTAAGAGAAAATAAGGTATTTAAAAAAAAAGCAGGAAGGATTTTGAAGTAAATTGAAGAGATACAAGGGAGTTTTAAGCAAAGCTTATTTTTGGCAAAAAAAATATAAAATTTGTTATTTGTATGGAGAGTCGCCTAAAATTCAATTTACAATATTTTAACATATTATTTTATTTGAAAGTATTTTAGGTGTGCGAATTACACCATGTGACGTCTGCCCTAGTCCTAGAGTGCAATATAGAAGCGCGGAGCCAGAAGTTCGAGAAGGAGATCCTGAGCGATGCGATCACGAGATGTAAAGCAGAGTGAAGGGGTGACGAGCGAATCTTTTGGCAAATCACGTTCAGATATAATTTACTTTCGATAATCCTCGAAAATGCGCTTCACGTGTGTCTACTTAATTATTGTCTGAACCTAAAAACCACATCATCTGTTTACTTATAAGTAAAATGGAAATTTTCTTCTGCAAACACAGTTTATTAATTTATTAACATTTACCGTTTTATATCATACAGTAAATCCTTATTATAAAGAGTTTTATTCATGAGCATCAGCTGCTACTGCGATTCGAATGAAACGTAAATTATGTTTGGACAAAATCTTTACTAATCTCTAGCGTAAATGTCAGGCAAACATCTATAAGTAGCAGCTGTGGCTTTTATGCGACACTTGAAAGTGAGTTTTGTTTAGATTTAATTACTGCAGCATCTATTAGATGCAATGATAAAACTATAACCTTTATACGCATTTCGTATTTCTGATGAGAATTTTATGATAACACTTTTTTTTTATTTGAGTGCCGAGACGAGCAGGACTTTCAGCTAACGGTAATTTATACACTCTACCTATAAGAAAGGCACCATAGGCTACCAAAAATCACTTTTAGCGCCCTGAGTTATGGGATGTTACGTGTGTTTTACCCAGTAATTATGCTAGTTACGTTGTCCTACAAACCGGAAGACAGAAAAGGTAAACATTACTGTTGACAAAAATTTACTACTTGCGAAGTGGTACCTTCTAATAAGTAAAGCATTTAATGTGAACTGAAAGTAAGTTATATTTATTATATAACGGAATAAAAATTACTTGGTAGGCATTCATAATATTAAAAAAGTTTTGTTCTTTTTTTATAAATCATCAGCCTGTGAGTAACAATCAGTTCCAGCAGTGGACTACTGGAACTAGGCCTCCCCTACTGCACCCCTATTCATTAGGGGTTTTAGAACTATCTCATCATCACTCATCATCATCATCATTCACTTTGATAGATCCACTGCTGGACATAGCCTCCTAATTCACCTTTCCATTGGAGAGTTTAGGACCATATCCCACACGCGTCCAATGCGGGTTGAGTGGTCCTTTCCTTGACAGTAAGCATGGATATCTTACTTTTCAGACTATGTGTATTACGGAAAATTGCTTAACAACTCAAAATAAAAGTTTTTTTGAAAATTACTGGTACCAGCAGATCGGAACCCGTCCTCCGGTTTCTACCACGTCCATACCACTAGGCTACGGAGGCAGTTATCTCGTATCTCATCACGCTGGTTAAATGCGGATTGGTGGGTAGACAGACTTTTTACATGCCACTCAGCGCACAGATCATCTTACTATTAAGACAATTGGGTGATCGGCTCAAACTGCCTTAACTAAAAGCTATCTTGGCGACATTGAAAGTTGTCGGAATGTTTTCAAATCACTGAGAAGTTTTAAGACTAAAGCAATGATTTAGTTTTTTAAGTCAACTTTTTTAAATTTTTTGAACGGGCAACACTTTATATCACTTTATTCCTAATAAAATAGTTTTATAAAGCCCCGCATTTATCTATCAAGAAAATAAATTTTTAGTTGGAGGAGGCGTGCATTAGGTGACACCTATCTCCAGTATTGGACTACACAGGCTGATGATGTATGTAATATCAACACTTTGGATATGAAAATGAATGTCATGATTATTTGACTTTTTTTTTCTACACATTACTGATTGTTGTATGAAATATATTTATATCGTATTAGTACAGTTTATAGCGTATCCAATAAAAAGTTTTTAATGCAGGCCTTTTGACGTAGGTTCATATACGTCCATTAAACTGGCTCCTGGGAGAGTAGAATCATCGTCTCTGCATTCCACTCAAGTAATTCCTTTCTAGCGTGTCCTAGTCGCAGGTCGCCATTTCAGTACGCCGGAGTGCGTAGATGGTGAAGTTCAGCAGGAACCCAGTTCGGCGGAGTACATCGCGGAGTCCGTGCTGACGATTATAGGCAAAGACCTTAACGGTGGGGATGAGGGGAGATTTACGGAACGATCTAACCAGTGGAGGAAGCGAGCCATAGGCGTTGTAACTGGATCCTGGTGGAGGGCAGCAGTAGCCATTAGTATTTGTGGTGATGCGCAGCAACCATATGTTCTGAGTTGGTACACTGACATATTTCTATAGGCGCTGAGTGTACCGCGACGTAGAAAGCAACGGGCTACTACTACATTTATAATTCCCTCGAGAGTTGAACAATTTAAATGCAACACAATATTATAGTAGGTTTGCCTGACGATCCACGTAGCGACCGGTTCTCTGGGTTTTCCGGGACTCACAGTGTGAATTTGGCTACTTTCCGAGGTAATGTAGGCAACTAGGCATTCCCTGGAAAGGTGCCAGACTGGAAGAAAACAACTCCAGTTGCGCAAAAACACCCGTATAGGCACTTGGAACGCTACGAGGACTCCGTGATGAGGGTAAACTAAATCTTTGATTATGAACTCCAGCGATGCGACACCACCATTACCGGTCTAAGCGAGACTTACTGGAAAAGTAATGGCCTCCGTGACTTGGAAAAGCAGACTGTCTTTTATTAAGTAAATCACTCCAGTAGCTACGTTGGAGAAGCCATTGCAATTCCCAAACCTTGGGCTAAAGCGGTCTTTGGCTACAACCCTATCAGCGGCAAATTATAACAATGAAGCTCGATACATCCCTTACCCCGCTGAATATTATATAGGTGTATGCGCCCACCAGCGCGGCGATACACGAAGACGTATAAATGTTCTACAATGCGATTGAATCTTCTATAGCAACAATATCAAGCAGAGAGCTGTTGATAATACTTGGCAATTTTAACGCAAAAGTGGGTGACACACAGATGGATATGGGCTTGCGGAATATTGTAGGCAATTATGGTCTCAGCGGAGGGAAAAGATTGCTCCAATTTGCCGACGACATCATCATCATCATTATTAGTCTGTGATAGTCCACTGCTGGACATAGGCCCCACCAAATACACCCCTATTCATTAGGGGGTTTTAGACCGTATCCCACCACGCTGGTCCAATGCGGGTTGGTCGGTGGACCGACTTTTTAAATGCCCATCGGACGCATGGACCATCTTACTTTTCAGAAAATTAGGTGATCGGCCCAAATTGCTAACCTAACTAGAAAACAACAATAAAAATTTTGAGTTCCCACTAGAACTATTTTTACTTTATTTTAACAATGTCCTTAGCTTTACGTCATAGTTTCCCGAATAAGTCTGCGGGTGAAAGTGGTATTAAGCTTTGTTACTGCCATATGATTGTTTTGCACATTTATGTTCTTATTCTATTATAACATTTTGCACTTAACTATGCATACATTTCTAAGACTTTATGTTTTAGTTTCTTGATAAAATTGATGGTATCGGGACGTTAATTTTTTTAACCATATGTTTCGTTTATTATTGATATATGTTAAACTATTCATATAAAATATATTTTTTTGTGAATTTCATTTGAATGTACTCATTTTGTAATTTATTTGCCACCAAATAGTAATGATAATACTACTATTAATGTCATTAAACATTATAAGTGACATATATTAGTGCATTTTCAACAATATTAATAAATGTGTACAAATTAAATTTTTGACCTTCGAAGAAATAATCTCTTTCAGTTCCACTTTTAACAAATAAGCAAGTTAAACAAGCATCTTAATATTTATATTATGTACCTCATCTACTCATACTTACTCTTTCGCCAGTTTCTCTTAAGTTAGAGACGTCCTTTTCCATACCGATAGTAGCGTTGTTGACAATCAATAAGTAAGTGTAATACTTCTATATCAAATGAAAAAACTGTTAACAATCACACTGTTTGAGGTACAAGGGATAACCGCATTAGTAGTGATAAGAATAAACGAATTATAAGAATAAATTATTTATACTGTCTATGTATGATATGTTATATATTGGCTCGATAAGGTATCTAATACGCACGTAGTGAATTCGCTGTTGCAGTTAATATATATATATCGATCCAAAGTCCACACGGATTAATATCACAGCTTGGTTAAGACATCTTGCGCACTAATTTAAGCCTATCTAATAGGTTTACAGTTCGCTTTTGTTAAACCCATTGAAGGCTAAAAATTATTGTTATGTATATTTTACAGCTGAATATATTTTTAGTGAACATAGAGAAAGTTCACCCTTGGCTAGTGCTTCAATTTTTGATTTTAGTACTAATTTCGTAAGGAATTGTATAATACTGGAAAAAGTCAAACTAAAGCGTTTTAAAAATACTTCCACTGGTTCGAAATAGGGTGCCTCTGAATTGATAAGAACCTGCGAATAATATTCGTACGCTAAAATTTGGTACCTTATAACTTCATTCGATTTTTGTTTTTGATTGATGGGTCATTTTGTTATATTTTACAATAACGAACTTTAAATCTTCACTGTTAAGATAACCAAGGACGGGCAGATACACGATTTTTTTGGATAAGAATGAATCCTGGGAGAGTCGTTTAAGTATAACAATTTGATGATTTCAAGTTGCACGACAAATCACGTTCAAAAGCAAAAGTTCTTACAAGATTCAGGAAACAATGTAATTATGTTCATTAAGAACGTCTTCACATTTAAAACGCAATACTTGCCCTATAATTGGCATTTTTAGCTTATTAAATATTGCAATAATTTATTTCAAACTCTAATATGTATTTACTTTAATAATATTTTTTATTACATTTTTAATTTTTAAAGCGTTGCGAAAAATATGAAACATCTTAATAGATAAAACCATAATTGGTTATTTATGAATGATAAATGTAATGCCAATAAATATTTAAAATACAACTACATAAAACTATTAACAATTATTAAAATAATTAAATGATTTTCATAAATTTATGTATCTTTTTATTTTACCTGTTTTATTATCATAACAAATTGTAGATTCGTGACACGTGGCATCGTGTCACAGAAATATATTAATAAATCTATAAATTCTGTAAATATAATTTCAATAGCAACGAGTCGCAGATCGAAATATAACGAGTTTAAATATTAAATGAATGATGATAGGCGTCCTTTTTCGTCCTACTCTACATCTACTCTACATCTGCCTCTACCATCCCCGAATGGGCACTGAGGATAGGACAACAACTGACACAAAACAAAAGTGAATTTACAAAATGACGTGATTTCCAAAATTGTGACCATAAATCATTGTTTGTTTTTTCTAGCTACAGTTTTGAATATGTGTGAACATCATCACGATAAAGAAAATAAAGTCATCTCCTTTCATTTAATAAAAGAAATCCCTTCATAACGCTTAAAAATCTTATTATGTCACAAAACAATGTAATCTTACTTCAACAAATGTAATCCTAACGCGTACCAGGCGTAAGGACAAATAAAATTACGACATTTAATTTGGCCTCAGACATAATCTCATTGAATTAAAACTAATTACACTTTTGAGATCTGCGATTTCATCATCATCCATCATCAGCCTTTGTTAGTCCACTGCTGAAATAGGCCTCCCCTAATACACCCTATCCATTAGGGGTTTGGACCGTATCCCACCACGCTGGTCCAAATGCGGGTTGGTGGGTGGACCGACTTTTACATGCCATCCGACGCATGGATCATCTTACTTTTCAGACAATTGGATGATCGGAATTCCCTAACCAACTGAAACAACAATGAAATTTTTGCGTCCCCAAGATTCAACACGACCTCCGGTTTCTAAGCCGCCCATACCACTAGGCTGAGGCAGTTCATTAAACATAAACATAACTGACCGTGTACTAACAGTGGGTCAAAGCAAAGCAAAGCAAACTAATTACTACTCTGACAAAGGCTCTCTCTTCTTATCAGAGTCTTATTTTCTAGAAAATCTCTGTGACATTTTAAATAACTTTTAAACCAGCTTTGCAAATAACCTACATATTCCGTCAATAAAATCTTTTTAAAATTAAATTGTTGTGTGTGTTTTTTTTCTTAAACATAGCATGTACATTAAAATGTTTAATCCTCTATTTTTAAACATACCCTATATACTACTGTCCATACGTCGGTGGTGGAACTTTTCTGTGGGCTCTCTACGAATATTCGGTCTTGTAAAGTCACCTATTTTGCCTTCCCCCGCTACCGGCAACCGCCGGCCTCTCCCCGTGCCAACCAAAAAATGGCCCTATACTTCATAATCGAATTCCATAAATTTGTTACCCAAAGGTCATGGAAGCTGAGAAGGATCCATTACGATGCATAAATCACTACAACTGTCAACGCGGGCTCAAAATTTCCCAACGATTTCTTCTACAAAATCAAAACCAAAAAATTCCTCGATGATTTACCCTAGGGTTTCCACCGATCTATAAATTCTGTTTTCTATATCTCCGCGATTTCACCATGGCATTGAGAATAAATATAATATCATAGGCTAGAGATTTCACTTCGCATTTATCAAAATAATGTGGCTAAAATGCATTAATTTTATCACGGGGTAAAACGTAAACATATAATTTAC
This sequence comes from Lamproptera curius, assembly GCA_029286875.1. Lineage (NCBI taxonomy): Eukaryota > Metazoa > Arthropoda > Insecta > Lepidoptera > Papilionidae > Lamproptera > Lamproptera curius. Next base: position 128,186 of record JAGSMT010000258.1, on the reverse strand, counting down.
AAAGTACAAGGTCAAGAACAGTTGGCTTTTTTCTTCAAAATTATTAAAACGTAATCATAATATCATGCCTTTTAATTCATAAAATGAGAACATATATACAGGCACTTAAAACATAACTAAGCCGCCTCCGCGGCCTAGTGGTATTGGCCCTTGCTTTATAAAGCGGAGGTTATGGGTTTGAATCCCGTGGGAAAACATCTTTGTGTTATCATTTCTTGTTGGTTACGAAAATTTTGGCAGATTACTCAATTTCCTGAAAAGTAAGATGATCCATGCGTCAGTGGAAAGTTAGAGTTAAAAGTCACCCAACACCCCGCATTGGACCAGCGTGGTGATACGGTCCAAAAACCACTAATGGAGAAAGCGGTGCATTAGGGAGGCCTTTGTCCAGCTGTGGACTACCACAGGCTGATGATACATATTTGTTATTAATGTGGTGTAAAATGTACTAAAATCAAATTATTGTTCCTTTTTTTATCATGAATATTTATGAGGATTAATAGCTTTCTCACAGAATTAGGTATCAAAAACCAACTCAAGAGGGTTTTCTGCTCGGAGAACGATATTAAAAAGTTTAGATTTCTAGGGAGCCATGAATTTCAATAAGGACAGTAATAAGCGTCTTAAGGAACGCGCTTATAACTGTGTTAATTTTCAATCGACGCATATTTAATTGAATACGGTTGATTACTCTATTCTATCTTTATTCTCCGTCTACTAATTTTATTTCTTTGTTATGTAATAGAACATTGAAAGCATAATTAAGACTAATTTTAATAGTTCTAATAAGTATAAATTAAAACAAAAGAGACCGTAAAAATGTTAAGTACAATGTATTTTACAAAACAATGCACGCGCAAATGGCTGAAATCTGTTGAGTATCATTTTTTTTAACGGTTAAAAATGCTTACTTTTAGCCGTCCTCGCAGAGGATAGGTTATGTCGGACTCGCACCAATTAAAACCGCCACGTTGTTTTAGCCTCCTCACAAAACTGTCTTTTTAAATGTAGCCCTAGAGGAGGCCTTGTTTTATAGTTCATGTTTTAGTCAAATTTTAGCCACGTGAATATTAATGGACAAAGAAAGAGAGACTAGCGCATTGCAAAACGTTTTTTTAAAACACTCCATAACGGCTGCGAAATACCGTGGTGGCAGCATGATCCTCTAAAACGGTGGAATGAGGAGTTACACACTTGTTTGTAAAATTTGATGATGACCTTTCATCAAATTTTACGTTTCTATCTCTCGCTAATACGGACGTTGTAATATGGATAGACTTATGTAACGTATTTACTATTAGGGCTTAATAATTTTAAGAAAAGTGCTAAAAGTATCCTGTCTCGTCATCTATGTATAAGTCATCATTGTGATTCGGAAAGTTTATTTTAAATTTATTCTCATAGACTAGTCATGTGTGGACAAAATAAGTTTTATTATATAAATTATTTAAAAAAAATCTTATAAAACGTATACAATTACATTAAAAGGTTTTAAATTGGCTAAAAAGAACGAAGGATACAGATATCCATACAACATTTACACGGTTTTTTATTTTTATTATAGATACATAAGAAAACACAAAAATAGAATACACAATATTAGGACCGGTTACATCAGTTTATTTAATATTAACCAATAAACCAATTATTCTAATAAAAATATTGTAAAGCATATAGGACATTATAAATAACTAACAGTTACTCCTTAATATTTTATACAATTACACCGTTAAATATTTTTTAATTATAAGTAAGACTAATTTTACTTTCAATTAATAGACCTTAGCTTACATTGAAATATGGATCTTCTTAAAGACATACATATCTTTTTGTAAAAGCAGTTAAATAACGTCTCACGTGCAATATTCTCGCTTCGTAAACCCCTTTCTTTCTCTGCCTTCTGATCTCAACGATTTGTTATTCAGATTGGATCACTGTCGGCGATTGATGTAGCAAATACGATTCTGTCAATCTCTAAAATTGTTTCGGTTCCGTAACATATTTTGCAGCGGTAAGAACATATTTCATGCAGATCTGTCAAAATGCGATGTACTTTAAGGAATTGCAATGAAATTGTTTTATATAGCTGCTGGATTTTTTTATTTCTTAATTATGTATTTAACTATTTCCTACAAAATTATAAGAGAAATAGGTCCAAATCACAGGTACTACATACCATTTAGAAAAAAATCAAGAAAATTTAAGTTCTAGGAGCGGAGCCCGGATGTAACATACTTATAAAAAATTAGGTGCAAATTGCGTACCTCCTTCTTTTAGGGAGTCAATAAAAAACTGGACCACATACCAGCTTCTACCTATCGATAGCCAAAACTGGAGCGCTGGGAGTAGAGCAGTTAGTAATAAAAAACTAACACACTCTCTGAATGGAGTTGATGAATAAATATAACTATATTTAGCTACAACTTAATAACTACAGAAGATACATTAAACATCCACAAGATAATTGTCCATTATATGTTTACTGAAATTATACTTTTCTTAAGCACTCAAATGGAAAGAATATTTTAACTTTGAAGCATGTTTCCTGACTTGCATAAAAGCACATTAACAGGAAGGGGGAGCTTTCATTCAATGTATTTTGTAAGATATAACATAGAAGACTTACAAGGGGGGTTATGAATAATTTTTTTTATTTTTGTTAACAAACTCTGAACTCAAACTCCACTAAGGATCGTGTTGGTCTTTAGAGACCAATGTTTTGTGGCAGAAATGCAAGCAATTCAAAAATATATAAATTGTTGAAAGTATTAATATTGTAGCTAGCGAACAACTTTTTAGGAATTTGATACATTTAAAAATAATAATTCAATAAATTTAAACGCTTCCAGTTATACTGGAAGCGTTTAAAATAAAAGATTTATAGCTGTAGTTAGCGTAGCTAACACTCAGAAAAAGTCCAGTCAAATTCGGACCAGCCATTCCAGAGATTAGCCTAAACAGACAGGCAAACAGACGAAAGTTTTAGAAAATACCGTTTTTTTAATGTATCGGTTATATATCCGAATGTAATTATTTAAAACGGTTATTTTAATATAAGAAAAAGTTTCTCCGTTTGCATTTATTTGTACGGATTTATAAGACATTGTTTCCAAAAATATTTTTTTCTTTAATTTTCTTTAAAAACTTTAGCTCTTTAGTAACAGGGTTTTCCGTTATGTTTCCGTAGTAAGTGTTAATAGCAGTACTGGTTCGAATTACTAGTACTGCTATTAAAATTTAAGTTTCATTGATATTTTAATATCTTATATTTTATATTTCTACAAAAGCTAAAACCACGTTAAAAATTGTTATAACTAGTTAGTAATTTGTAACATTTCTCATTCTACCCATTTCAAAATGCTTCCACCTTACACTGCTTTTTTTTAAAACAACTTACGGTAGTTAAGGGGTATGATTTATTTAATTTCTATCTACCATATAATCTTAAAGTTATCGTAAAAAGAAATCAAAATAATGCAAGTTTTTTATGATGTTGCTTCGTTTAACTTTTTGATTCATATGGCCATGATCAGATCAGCTTTATGTTGTAATAATATCGCATTGTCAACCATTTCATACATAATTGCTAACCTTTACCGGAATTGGAATATAAACGGAAAGTAGATTAAAGTTGATTAGTAAGATTTGATTGCAGTCCAGTAAGAACGGGACAGTTGAAATCAAATAAACGCTTAGAAAAACCGTAATTAGTTTCTAAACATTTATCTGTTATAAATGTTGCCTCTTTTAATAATCAATTAGTTAACTGTTCGTCAATTTGACGTTTATTGTCTTTGAATTCATACAATTTCGGTTTTGTTTTTGAATTATTTTTTTATTTAAAAAGCTGTAATTGTCGAGGTTTGTTTTCCGTTTAGTTTACTCTAGCCTGAAATGGTTTTCGTAAACTTCATTCAGGATCTTTGTGTCTGGGTTTTATAATTGAAATTAGCAAGTTCGAAATATTGAGATTATATACTTAGCGTAATATGTATTTTGTACATAAAATAATTCTGTTGTATCATGACTTTGGAAAATGGTGTGCTCTTAGTTACATCTTATTGTTTTAAAAGAAATATGGTTAAATAAAAGTAAAAGTAGTTAGTAAAAGTATTATGAGAAGTGATTGGGTTATGCAGCCACTTAAGCCATTAAGGACACGGTTTTGTAAATAGAAATGTATTATAACGTTTAAGAATGTTTTATGGTCAGTAGTTCTTTTATTGATTATTTATGGGTTTCTTTTTCTCAAAATACCCTTAGAGTCTAAACCTTACAATAATGATCTTGTAGAGCATAAATATTTCATACATTTTCAACCCATGATGTCAAATAGAACGTGGTACTTTCAGCTTTCTTTAAAAAGAGCTTTCTATTTTCTATTTTTGTTTTAGTTTTAGATACTATTTTTTACTTCATGTTTTGAATATTCTATTTTTATTTCATATTATCCACAACCTCTAAAATATTAATTTAATTATTTACCGCTGTCACTGGAGGACCATTGTCGCATATAGTAGAATCCACCCCTAAAGCTTCACTTTCTTAAAAAAGTATTACAACTCGTAACTCATTTTTTTTTAAGTTTTTACATACCCACGTACTGGATGCTGCTATTAAAAAGGCGGAGACTGAAATTGTTTATTCCCTTAGTAAATATAGCATTTTTCACGAGAAGATGGTCCATTAAACATACCCGCTTGATATATTGTTATGACACTACTATTACTGACTCTGGAATTATTTCATAAATGAATAACCTCTCAGCAAATTTATTTTCTGCTCCTCCAACTGCCTCCGTAGCCTAGTGATATGGGCGTGTGCTTTAGAAAACGGAGGTCATGGGTTCGAATCCTGCGGGGACCTAACAAATTTTCATTGTTGTTTCCTAGTTAGTTAGGGCAATTTAGGCCGATCACCCTATTGTCTGAAAAGTAAGATGATCCATGCGTCGGATGGGCATGTAAAAAGTCTTTCCACCCGCATTGGACCAGCGTGGTGGGATACGGTCCAAAACTGGATAATGGATAGGGGTGTATTAGGAGAGGCCTGTGTCCAGCAGTGGACTATCACAGGCTGATGATGATAAAATTTATATTCTCGCATACGTTTTACACAATCAATACAAGACTAAAGCTCACATAAACACTTGAACTAAAATACATATGTTACTCATATTGCAAATCATAAATGAAAAAAAATATTACTTTAGATTTACCCATCAAAGAACAAAAGCGAGGATTAAATATCATTTAAAAAAAATTTACGAAAAAAATTAACGCTATTACGTTAAAGTAATAGGTACTGTCAGTAAAAGGCGTTAATGGTACATACGTCACAGTATAATGATTTATAGCATTTTTACTATAAGGAAATGCGGCTAACATAAATTGATGTTCCTACTTTAAAAACAAGTAATTAGAGCAGTCTATATTTGGGCCGATCACCCAGTTGTCCGAAAAGTAAGATGATCCATGCGCCGGATAGGAATGTAAAAGTCAGTCTATCCACCAACTTTAGTGGATATTCTGGCCACAAAGAATGCCTGAAAAAGATGTTTATAGAAATTAAAGTAACGACTGTTTTTTCTTAAGATTGTCAAATATAAAACGTATCCATAAATATAAAAAAGAATTCACAAAATTTTGTTAAACGCGTACAATAAATAGTAATAAAAAGCATAAACTTATTCTTTACAAAAGACTCTGAAAGACATCGAAATCTTTATTTGTATGACTTAAGAAAATTTTAAAGTACTCGTATGTATAAAAGCATAATGTTGCTGTAATAATTTATTAAATAATAACTTACCCTGGTAATAAATTGTTTGCTGCGGGCTATTTTAAACTGAGTAAAATATGTTGCACTATTTAAGAAACAATTTATAGAAAAGAGACGAAAAATATAGTCTGGCTAAATTTCTTACGCCGGCTCTTCTCTGGTAAGAGGATTTAATTCTTGAACCGTTGGTAATTGACAAAAATAATTTTTTGATTATATAATTGTAAGCACAAATTTAGGTCTTTTTAGCGTTTTCCTAATTTAACCTTTGAGGAAATTTTAATTTATTGCAACTAAATACTCACATAACATGTACATGTATTCTCGTTGTTATAATAAACGATACTACAAAATTTTTGATATACATAAATGTGCATAATTAATTAAAGTAAAGGAACCTTCTCTTTATGATATTAAAGTAAATAAAATTAGTTTAATTATTTTTCGAATAGTAAAACTGTTATACCAAATAATAAAATAAACTCTAGTTACGCATAAAGAGCGATATTACACTCATAAAAAACTACTCCCTCTCCCTAGAGCTCTCTTTGTTTACAAATTGCCCTAAATTATTAAAGCGGCTCAATTTTACCTTAATGATTTTAAAGTCGAACCACTACAACTGAAATAAGCGTAATGAAGGTTTGTTTTATTTAATTTTAAATAAAGACACCGACTTTATTAATGTAATGAAATAGAAACCTGTAAAAAAGTTAGACATTCTTTTTAGCTACAGCCATAATAATAAAACAAAAATAAAAAAAATGTAATATGGGAAAAAAACTACTAATTATCCTTATTTACCAAATATTTTACAGAGCTATACTATTATTAAGCTTGCTAGCCATCATCATCATCATCAGCCCTTCTCTATTAGGGGGTTTTTGGACCGTATCCCCTTACGCTGGTCCAATATGGGTTGGTAGGTGGATCGACTTTTTGCATGGCCATCCCACGCATGGATAATATTATTTTTCATCACAGAGTTGTTTCCTCGGGATGTATTGTTATATTACTTTGCTAGTGATTTCTTTATATTTTATCATGATAATCACACGTCTCATGTCAATCGTTTAAATACATAGCAAAATAAAATTATTCAATACAACACTTTATTTTTTTTTCAACATAGCGCGGATCGAGCATTCGGCCACCTGATGGGAAGCGGTCATCCGACGCCCATAGACATTAGATCCAATGGCATCGCCAACGCCTGCCTACCGTGAGACATGGATGTTAAGTCTGTTTACCAGTAATTACGTGCTACGGTGCTCTTCAAACCGGAACACAGCAGTGTTTCACACATGCTTCGCGGCAAATAGGCACCGCGTGTGGTACACCAGTGGTCTCCTGTAAACAGGGGACCACCATAATTAGTATACTAGATGTTTTTCTTTTTTGTATCAATACGATTTTGAATCTATAAATTTATTATCTTTGCTTATTCGTCCTTGCAATTAGTTCTTCGTCGTTTAGCACTACGGTATTACGGCACTATGTTTCTCATGGTGATTACAAAAAGAGTGATTTAACTCACTGACACAATACTATTAAACTACTTAACCACTTTTAAGGAGTAACTTTTTTTAAAGTATTACTATTATGATGAATTGCTTTAATGAAGGATCGAACCAACTTTCCTTACTTGTTCTGCAGCACAAGGTAAGTACATTGTGTTGGTGATTATTAAGTCAGTGAGGAATACGTCTACGCCCCGAACAGGTTCTCGCTTTGACAAAACGGTAGGGCTCAATACCTGCAGCTTGGGCCAGCCGCGGGAAAGCTAAGAGGTACCTGGCCGGCCTGAGGAGTAAAGCCGGCTGTAGAGAAGGCTGCTCCAAGCTGGCTGGAGAAGCCAGCTTTGGATGTGCCTTACAGGGTGCAACGGATAGGTAACAGGGTCCTCTGCACCCTATGAGGAGACGCGGGGGAAGAGGAGTGTCGGTATTCCGTCTTACCCTATCCTCCGCGACTCGGCTGGGCCGTACCGCTGATGCAGTGTGGAGGGACCGTGGGAGGGGGGGACATTCGGCATGGTGTCTCTCCTCCTTCTGCGGCCGAAATAGAGCTAGCGGTGGAGCTTAACATTCGGGCCACCGATGGATGATTGTAGACTCATCCCTGCGTAGGCTGAGAACTCCTAGTTCTAATTAAAAATAAAAAAGCCTTTATTTGTTGTGTTTTCTGCTCGCGTAGCCATATGATCCCAGCATCGATTCGCTGCATGCCTGTACTCCTACTTTGGCGTTGAAATCCCCCATGACAACGTTAAAGTGAGCCTTGGTGGTGTTATGTACGGCTCTTGAGATGTCCTCGTACATTGCTTCGGCATCATCATCCGGGTATGTCGACGTTGGTGCGTACACTTGGATAACTTTTGGGCTGTATCTATTAGTCAGCTTTATCTCAAGATACGCAACTCTCGCTGACACACTGGATACTTCAATCACATCGTCAATGAGGGATTTATTGATAAGAAACCCGACTCCGCCCTGTGATGCATTTTCTCCCTGCCTGAAGTACAGAAGATGGCCCGACTCTAGGGTTAGAGTATCCTCGCCCTCTCTACGGACTTCACTCAATCCCAAAACGTGCCATCTTATGCACCTCAGCTCCTCTTCCAGTTGGGCCAAATGAAAATCTAGCTGTAGCGTGCGTCCGTTGTACGTCGTCAGGTCAGTTGGTTTTGGCGGCATACGTACTCCCGGGGATTCTTAGCATTCCTCGCCCTGCCGTGACCATGGCCACCGCTTTGGCCAGGAATAGCAAGGCTACCGGGTACTGGGAGCCGGGGCGTTTTTCGTCGTACCATTAGGGGGTTTTGGACCGTATACCACCATGCTGGTCCAATGCACTCGCATTGGTGGGTGGTTCGCCAGAGCCTCGTCCGTTGTTCGGCAGGGTGCACGACATGCAGGTGAGGTTGGCTTGGGTTCCGAAGATGTTGTTAGAATCCCCTTACACCCCTTCCCTTACACCAATTTCGTATTCCCATCTTGTAACCGGTTTCCTTCTTCTTTTTTCCTTGTGGGCCTTTCCAGGTGGTGATTTTTAAAGTCTATATTTGGTCCGTGAGTCTCGCTACGTGTCCAGCCCATTTCCACTTGAGCTTCTGAGCATAGCTTAAGGCATTTGTAGCTTTTATCATCTTTCTGATCCTAGTGTGTCTAGTCTTGTCTCTTTTTTTAATATTAAGCATTCTCTCCATTCCTCTCTGACAGGTAGTGATTTTTTGATTGGCTTTTTTTGAATTTCCAATCCATACGTCAAACACGGTAAGGGCATGAATTCATTATCTTAGTTTTTAAAGTTGTTGACATGTTACTTTTAAATATATCGTTTAGACTCCAGTATTTGTTCCAAGTTCGTTGTATTCTTCTTTAGATATCCATTTTGTTACTTGTTTTATGAAACTAATAATTTTTCCTAAATAAATGTACTGTTCATTACATTCTAAAGAGTGTTCATTTAATTTTATATGCTCGTTAAGGCTGTTTGTCAAGATTTGGGTTTTGCTTATATTTACCTCCAGTCCTACGCTGTGGCTAGCTGTCTGTAGGGCTTCGATCATTAGCTGTAGATTCGTATATGACTCAGATAGCAATATAATGTCATCGGCGAATCTTAAGTGAATCAAGTATGCTCCTTGAATATAAATACGTGTCTTTTCCCAGTTTAGCTTTTGAATGATGGTTTGTAGGGCTGAAACAAATAATTTTGGGGATAGCGGATCATTTTGCCTTACACCTCTCTTTATAGGAAAGCTTGGACCTGGTGTTTCTAACTTTATTTTTGCCTGATTATTGCTATAAATGCTCCTAATGACGTTTACGTACTCTTCATTAACTCCCTGCTCTTCCAAACTATGACAAACTCTCTCGTGAGTTACCGTATCGAACGCTTTTTGATAATCAATAAAAGCCAGGTACAGTGGACTACGTTGTTCTTGGTATCTTTCAATAAGCAATTCTATTGTGTGTATGTGAAGCCTTTTCTAAAACCCGCCTGCTCTACTGGTTTATTCTTTTTAATAATTAGGCTAATTCTTGAGTTTATTATGGCGGAAAAAAGTTTGCACAAACTCGGTAGCAGACTTATAGGTCTGTAGTTACCTATGTCTTTTGGGTCACCTTTCTTGTATATTAAGATTATATTGGATTCTGACCATTGTTTCGGCGTTTCACATGTTCGTAATATTAGATTTAATAATTCAGCAAGTGGCGCAGTTGGCTTTTGGGCGGAGTTAAGGCTCTTGGTGATGGCGTCTGTGATAGTATTGTAGTAGGTTTGTACTGTGATGTCCTCCAGTAACAAAGGGAGGTCGGTTATCTCTGTTGACAAGGTTTATCTGTATCTTGAAATTTCTTCTTCAGACTTTAGTTTGAATGTTTGTCGGTTAGTGAATTTGGCTCTACTTTTCCTTTGGAGTTCTACTGTAGCTCTAACTATTCTGTGATCTGAGGGATAATTTAAATTCATTGTTCCAATATCTTGAAATATTTTTGGTTGATTAGGTAATATGTCTATTTCATTTTAGATTTTTCATTGGGTGATCTCCATGTCCATTTTTCGCTTAATTTCTTTTTGAAACATGTGTTTATAACTGTAAGTTTATGTTCAAGCGCGAAATCGACTAGTCTTCGACCTCTATGGTTTCTCGTTCCGTAGCCGAATTTTTTAGCTACCAAGTATTTCTCTTTTTTTGATTCACCTATCTTGGCGTTAAACTCTCCAAGAAATATTTTTATCTTGTGTAAGGTACTTAATGCTTTCTCTATGGTTCTGTAAATTCTTCGACTTAATCCTCATTTGCCGTAAACATGTTTAAAGGACACCGAGTAACCGTCAATAACAAGATTTAGGATAGCAACTCGTTCAGACATACCAATGAAGCTTTCTATATTATTTTTAAGTTATTTATTAATAATAAAGCCCACTCCGTGATGTCCTGGCGTGTGTCTACAGAATACAAAGCTTTTGTGCTCCTCTATTTTAGTGCCTAGTCTACTTACTTCTGACAGACCTATTACGTCATATTTTTCTAATTCTAATAAACGTTCGTTTGAAGATAAGGTTCTGACATTTTATTGACTCGTTACGATATATATTATATGTTTATTCTTGCTGTTTGTATACGTATTATATGTGTTTGTAGCGATAATTGATTTTTTTCTAATGAGTTTTTCTCTTGGAGGGTTATGGTCGTAATCTTCCACGATGACCGGCCGGCTTGGAAGATGCTGTTTGTTACTTATATTTATTTGTTTTGCAGTATGTTTTGTGTTTGGGGAGAATGCGTTTGATTGCTACAATTGTTTATTCTCTGCTCTATTTGCAGATGTAGTTTTTGTTATATAATTGAGCATTCCTTGTATTATGACGCCCTCTGAGAAACTGCTGGACTTCTTAGTTCTTTTAGCTGGAGCCTGTTCTTGTAGCTTTTTGTTTTCTTAACTCCCCATTAGGCGTAGTGGCATTTTCAGGCAAATTCAAATTCAAATATCTTTGTTCAATTCAGAAGTGTAACACTCGCTTATTGATTTTCAAGGACGCCACCACTGGTTCGAAATAGGACGCCTCCGACCTGAGAAGAACCGGCGAAAGAAACTCAGCGGATTTGGCTAACTTCCGTTTGGCATTGGATTTAAAATTATAAATCTCATATTTTTAGATTGCCTTTTCCCTTTATTTTCTAGTTTAGGTCTTTTGTAGTCTCTTCTTTTTCCGGACATCTTTGGATACCTTCCTTTATGTAGTATTTAATATCCTTCAAAGTTCCTTTTTGTTTAAGAATTTTGATTTTTGCACCAAGAGTTGGAAAAGTCACTATTATTGGCCCGTATCTTATTATCTTTCTTTTCAATTCTTCTAACTTTAATATCGCCGGCATTTATTTTTATAGAGAGATATTGGTCCACCCAAGTTATGATGTTATTTTCTAGGGCCTCGTATGAATTTTCTTTCTCCTCGATTCCGAAAAATACCAGATTATTTTTCCTTGCCTCTCTTTCCAGAATCTGTAATCTTCTTTCCTGGTTATCAATTTTTTCGTCCAATATCTCGTATTTTTTATCTATTTCTTTAAATTTTTCTTCTAAAATCTTATTTATATTCTGTGTGACTTTTGCTGTAATATTTTTACTACTTTCTCTTATCTCTTGCCTTTGTTCGTCGAGTTCTTTTTTTATATTGTTAAGTGCGTTCAAAATATCTTCCATGACTAAAATATTTTTTGAGTATAAAGTTTGTTTTGGTACAAGTGGCGCCCTCTATTAGTAAGTGTTTTAATATTCTGTTTTTTTTTCTTGTTTAAAATTAATTTTTGAAGTACAGATGTGCTGCCACCTATTTATTATTCACAATATTAGCTTACGCTCTCTATTAGTGTGCGTTTAAGCAATCCAACAGATAAATGTTTATCTGTGGGACTTTCTAGGATTTTGTACTTTACTTGTCTTTGAACAAATTGCTTTTTGGAGCACTGTTTTTCAAGTACAATTTAAATCGTAAATTAATTAACCAAAAGAAGCAAGGTGTGCCAGATTAGAACTCCGTCTACTCAGTTCTCTCTTATCGCAGCGGCTAACAAACTGAGCCACCATCTGATCACAGTACAGCTTGAAAAATGCTTTCTTATTTGTTTTTCTGACGTTTGTTTAATGTGCAAAAGTCCAAAGTTCAGTTTAACACAAGATTGGACACATTACGTTGAAATTTTTAAATTTAAAATTTTTCGCACTTTACTTATAAACTGCGTGCTTTATTTCATTGTTTACGACATTCACATACTTAAATAAAGGGTACCATGGGTCCGGATCATGGTGGTCACGGGAGACAGTTCCTTACCCGTGACTCGCAGTCCGCTCGCTGGAAGCAGTGTTCGAACATCGAATTTAAAGTAAAATAAACGCGATAAAATCCGTAAAGTCATTTTATTTAATAACTTGCTCTTTATTATAGATTCATAGCACTTTTATTTGGTATAAATGTTCTTGCACTTCAATATTCGTAAAAATAACCGTAATTTTAAGCACTGAGTCCCTAAATTTTTTTACACGTTTTTATTCTACTTTTATCAGGTTGAGAAGAGATCAATCTAACAATATACATCATATTAACTATTCACTAGTTAAGATGAACACTTTCTACACAAGTTTTGCCACTTTTAATTACTTCTACTATTTATCTCATATTAATTATGCGGAATATTATTATTCAGTTTATTACTGTTACATAAATAATATACATATTTAACTAATAGTAATAAAAATTCCAATTCGATTACTTAAGGATCAAAAGCTATTCATCGTCTAGGGTAGAACCAACGCGGTGCCTATTTATCTTGCAAATTACACTTGGTGGAAGTGTTACCTAACCCTAAGAAACACAGCGTATGACGCCACAAATTCGCTCTGTGCCCTGAGACATGAGATGTTATGTCTCGCTTACCCAGTCATAACAATGCTCGTAAATGGGGAAGACTACAGTGTTAACACACTACTGCAGCCGAAATAGGCCCCGCATACGTACTACCCTAGACGGTCCCTTGTAAATAGGGACCTACCCCCTCTCTTCGATTGTCATTTTACAAATTGATATTAAATGAATAAACAAAGTAAATTGATATATTGTTAAATAGATGTTACTCGCGACTTCGTCCGCGTGTAACAGGAAAAATTTGCACGAAGTGTATTGAAATATGCTGTATGTAACATAAATGAGGTGTTTTAATTGTATGTGCTTATCATAATACAAAAATTTTACGGCTTTTGCTTCAACGATAACGAACTCCCATATTAACTTGTTTCGAATATCTTACATAACACTTCATGGTTTTATGTTCAAAAGAGATGATTTATATATAAACTAATATTTCAATCCTTTCAACCCTGCTTGTCGCAATATTAATTCTAAATATTTACCGAATTTTATAGGAATCGGTTTGATGGTTTCGACAGTAAATATGGACAGACAGACAGACAGACCTAATTACTTTCGCATTTATAAAATAAATACGGATTACTAACGATAATAATAAACAAATGAGATATTTATTACTTTATGAGCCTATCATTAGTCACAATGTTTTATGGCTTATGCTTTGACGATGACAAATTTCCATTTTAACATTCATCCCCATTTCAACCCCTAGTTCGTCCCCGTTCTTTTTTTATCTTCCGATAGATCAATTACGGTTTTTGCAACAATAAAGGTGACTAACCCGGTTGTCGAAATTATTATTTATATTAATAATTATTCATCATCAGCCTTTGATAGTCCACTGCTGGACATAGGCCTCCCCTAATACACCCCTATCCATTAGGGGGACCGTATCCCACCACGCTGGTCCAATGTGGGTTGGTGGGTGGCTTGTTGGTATGGTTGAGAAATCGGCCAAAATTAAGAAAAGGTATTTGCTTCTTTTTCTTTGTTTATAATAAAGTATTCCTTTACTTATTAAGATTGTTCGCACGCATTTATATGTCGCAAATTGGTTACGAATTAAACTTCCTTCCCTTTCTTAGTATACCGTTCCATTCGCCTTTAATTTTTCCTCATCTCGCGAATAAAAGGAGAATACTTCGTGACGCGGTCGGCGGCCAGCGCCGCCGCTGTCGACAATTGCCTTCGGGAGCTTCTACGCAGTGCATCATATTTAAAAGTCATGCGACACGAATGGCCAACGCTCCAAGTTTAACGTTCACCGCGAACCCCAACCGCATCACCAAAGACACCTGCAGCTGTGCTGATCAGATGAGGTATTTATCCTTCCTTTTACCGCATTTCCAAGACGGCTTCATAACCACCCTGTCCGAGCCGGATTACGCATATGACCTTCGAACCGCATCCTTGCTTCTGGTTCTTTAATAGGGTCTACCATATCGCCGTCACTTGAGCTAGTTGGTCCAATCAAATTGGCCGACGAAACTTGAGCTAGTTGGTCCAATCAAATTGGCCGACGAAACTTGAGTGACCACGCACCCGCGGACCCAAAGGTGAACAGCAAATTTTTGAAACTTCTACCCCAAAGTTTCGGTGGAAATTCGGTATCATCAAAAGGAAAGCAATAAATATGTATTTCGACCCACCCTTAAATTTTCCCATCCCAAATTAAATTGAACTTGATTAAAGGTAAACAACAACCTTTAATTGTTTAAATTTTTAAGAGTTATGGTTTTACTTCATGTTCAGAAATTTCAGAAAAGTTTTGTAAAACGCCACTTGTGCAAAAAGTTTCATTATGAAGTAGTTAACAATCTTAAGTAAGTTTGAAAGTTTTTTTAGATATGCGTCAATACGTTTTTTAGCTTAACATGAAAAATTCTTAACAAAACTTTTGTTATTGGGTGAGTACAGAATTGATATAGGGGATAATGTCTACCATATTGTTTTATTATTTTAACGGTTTGATAATTTGTTTACCGAGCAATGTTGGAAATACATAAAATTATTGCTTCATAAATAATTACATAGCCATGCATAAAGCCTTCTTAAATTGATGTTGGCTTCAATTTAAGACTTTTAATTAACGTTAAATTGTCACGATGGACCAATTTAATATGTTAAAAACAACTTACTATTTAAGTTTACATATTAATTTGGTCCATCGTGACTTTTTAACGTTAATTAAAAATCCAAACACATATAAAACAGAGTTATATTTGAAACTTTAAAATTATGAAAGCAGATGAGCCAGAAAGCGTTTCTTTGATTTTGCTTTTTATATTTTCAATATTTTATTTTATTAAAAATCAAAGTCACTTTGCATATGTGTCTCATGAGGATTAAAGTGAAATCAATGCTATATTTTTCTAAAATCAGAAAACAGCCAACACTAAAAAAAATAATCATCCGCCTATCTTCTTTAAATATATGACAATTATACAAATTTTTTGAAAACTTTATTCAGTCTCTCAAGATAAAGTTTTCGAAGAATTTATATATCCGAACCAAAAAAAAATATTATATACCGAACGTTTCCGGCGTCACATGGGGGCAGTACTAATATCAGTAATATTCAGAAACAGTAATATTCAGGACGGACAGACAGAGAAAGCAATATTGTTATATTCTATGTAGGCATATTGAACTGTCTGCCAGGGCGTGTGCTTTAGAAACCGGAGGTCGTGGTTCGAGTCCTGCGGGGACTCAACAAATTGTTTCTCAAATTTGATGTATAGTTAGTAATATGTCCAATCTTTGTACATTTTTAAATAGAAGCTCACAAATGTTAATTAATATAGCGGTAAAAATAATATTTTAGTATGACCGCTAATGTTAAACACGTGACGAACGATTTTTTCTAATTTAAAAGTTTAGTACATAGGTCGATTTGAATTAAAATAAAATACTTAAGCTGCTAACGCCTGTATTTATATATTTCAAGCCGTACGGGAATCACAATTGAATTAAACTCCATTTCTTCCACAATTCATTCACACTATTTTATTCTAAAACCTAACGTTGGTTAGAGGGGCTGATGAATTACCTGGAGCATTCGTAATGAAAGCGTTGTGAGCAGAATTAATTCTTAAACTCGCACCTCATTCCAACAATAGATTTTCCTTTAGAACTATAACCTTTTCTAGTGCAATATATTTTTTACACTTAACCTACAATCTTTTTATTTATATTTAGTTGGGCTAAAAGTTTCACGTTAAATTTTCTGCAAATATGATTTTGATAACTTAAGCTTTTTTTAAACTTTATACCTAAACATTGTTCTTTTAATGTGTCATCATTTAATATCAAATATGTTTAGTTCTATACATTACAGAATATTAAATAGATTGGAGATGAAGGATTGTTATTGGTTATTCGTTGGTTTGCGTCATCCTCCAAATAAATGACTACACGACATTATTATAAGCCTCAATGCTTACTAATTGAAATGACATGTTGACCATTGGCAACTAAATTTACAAATTTCCCTATTGCAAGATTTTAATAGGCTTATGGAGACAATATAAATTGCAAACGATAGGTTTTCATTCAAACGATAATGATTTCGCGGTTATATAAGCGTAGAATGCTTCGTCGTGTCAAAGGCTTGTCATGACAATACGTAGTTTATTCAAATGAAGTGCTGTTACGTTATTTGTTCAAGTACATTTTACGTCAAAAAGAAATAGCGTGTTTATGTAATTACCGTAAAAAATGTATGATTTTACCCTTACATCTTTATGTTAAAGCTACTGTCTGAATATTTAATGTTAATGTGAAGTACAAATATTATAGAAAAAAAAACTAGACATTATAAAGCTTTATTTTAAAAACATAGTTTTAGAATGTCTGTTATTAAAAAATTTAAAATTTAAATTAATACATTTTGTACTATTTTAAATTTTAAAATAACAGAGGTTATAAGTTACTTGAAGTAATTTATGTTCTTTTAAAAAACTGAACAGGATATAAAGCCTACAAATAAGGCAACTTATTAAATAGATTACATTGTATATTAAAATTTTATATAACTTTATCGCGTTTATTACATTTTAACCGACGTTTCGAACACTTTCAGCGGCCGTGGTCACGTAGACTTAATAAGCGATAAAACTGAAAGGATATAATAATGTAAATATTCAAGGCAAGCAATAGAAATAATTATATACATAAGTATCTTCTAAAATTAATGACGGCTTATGTTATGGTGAAAAATTTTATTTATTGCTAATTTTAATTTTCAGTCGTATTTGAGTGTAGTTCAACTATGTTTTTCAGAATATTTTGAGATAGGTCAAAAAAAATTCTGTACTAAATTTCGACGTGCCAAAAACTATTTTGCAAATACGTAGTTAAATTTAATATTTTGAGCGATATGTGTATATAAACCGGCTCCGTGCCTAAGATGACTCATGCGTTATTAAAGCATGATAAAAAGCCGGTTCCGTATGTTATCATCATGTTTTGTAACCACCACAAAACTTAAAAGCTTTTTCTAGGCAATAAAAATATTTGTACAATTATGATAGCGCCATCTATTAAATTCAGACTCAACCCAGTCATCAGATATTTTTTGTAGGACTCGTTTGGAGCTAACCACTGGTGGTAGGTCCCCATGTTTACAGAGGACCGTCTGGGTGGGTACCACCGCGGTGCCTATTTCTACCCAAAGCAGTAGTGTGAAAACACTACTCTGTTCCGGTTTGAGATTTAACATATTTCTCACGGAAGGCAGCGCGTTGGTGATACCAGTATTGCCGATGTCTTTTGGCGACGGTGACCACTTTTCATCAGATGGCCCGACTGCTCGAATGCCTACGTATGCCATAAAAAAAAAACTGTTAATTGTAGGCAGCGCGTTGGTGATACCAGTATTGCCGATATCTATTGGCGACGGTGACCACTTTTCATCAGGTGGCCCGATTGCTCGTATGCCTACGTAAGCCATAAAAAAAAACTGTTAATTGTTTATTTATATAGTAGTAGTAGACATTTTTTGGTATTAAATAATGTTGCGACTATAAATTAAGATGTAAGCTTCCCTTTATTTTTTATGTCTCACGGCGAAGAGTGGATTAGTGGCTTCTAACGCTGCTTTATTATCAACTGCGCACGAATCGCTCACTATCAGGTGAAAGTTCTGTTTAACTTGCCATAGCTTTCCTTTAGCCAGACACCAGACTTGAAGATTCCCCATCCAACAATCGGTAAAAGCTGTTATTATTTAGTTGTTCAGTATGTATATAAGTGATTGCTTCTCATTGAATACTATATAAAATTAATACAAAATCGACCTTTTTGAAATGCCTGGGGCTTCCGTTTTACGCTGCGCGAAGGTTTGGTTTTGTTCTATTCCCATGTACATATACACAACAAAATAGCAAATGTTTGCTTCTCTAGAAAGGGCAGTCTTAGTAAATATTAAAAAAGGAATTAGAAAGGGACATAAATTTTTATAATGTAGCTAAATTTACTGACATATCAGATTTTTAACAAAATAAATATTCTTAACTAATTTATAGGTAGAAATATAGTATTCCCAAACGTTTATATCATCAAATAAAAAAAACGTTAAAATAAGTTAAATGCTTCATTTCTTAACAATCATCATCGAGTTTGTGCTACTTAAAGAAAACAAATTTCAAATAAAATGTTCAAAATTTTAATAAACTTTTCTAAAAATATATTAATACATAACTAAGCCGGTTGTTTCATTTTCGAATGGTAGGCATAAGTTAAACAGTTTGAGTACAGCGATCTGTCAAGGCGGCGCATGATGGATTGACGCAAAGTTATAGGAACACGACATAATTTTCACAAAACATGAAATATTATGTTCCTTTACCGGAATTACGTTATATATAATTTCACTTATTATATTGTTCTACATAATTATAGAATATTTTTTCTTTGTATAAAATAATGAATATATTAATCAAACCACCGCCATCGCCTCGTGGTACTTTGGCTTTACAAACCGGAGGACGTGGGTTAATACGCTGTGGGGAAACAATACTGCTATGATTTTTCTAGCTTGCGATGCGAGCTGAGCCCATCACCAAATTACCTGAAAAAATTACGTGATTCATGCGTCGAATGGGTATATTAAATGTCGGTGTTAGTTGTCAAGACCAGCTTGGCAGTACTTAGATTCTAATTCATTTGAAGCTTTATTGTACAAAGCCAGTACGAGGGTTAGGGTTAGGATATAGGATTAGTGATGAGCAGAGTCAGTGAAGTCGGCTCAGTCGACATAACCTCGTCTTGCTCGCAAGACGGGTATGCTAAGCATTTCCCAAGATAAAAAAGTTTATAGGGTTAGGGTTTGGAGGTCAGTTGCTAATCGTTTGGGCTAAAAATATGGATGGATTTTAAATTCTATCCGATGATAGCTTAGGAAAATGGATATATGACAGAAATAATGTACAGATAAATGTCAGTAATGGTTTACCTATAGCCTAATAACAAGAATCTTTTATCCGGAGAATCCGGTTTTCTCAGTAACAATTTGTGTTTTTCATACGTACCGTAAAATAAGTTACAGGAACCACATAATTGATGCGACGTGTTATAACGGCCTACCCTATTTAAGCCTCACTTAATGGCTTACTTAATATGATTCCAATTAGAGGTTGGTAATTAAGTTCATGATACGGTTATCTCTTATGATATAGATCAAACCTTACTGCTTTTCAATGTTGATGTTTATTAATACAAAAATAATTTTATTATCCAAGTATTTAGCAATATTACATAATTTAAAAAAAAGATTGATAAAAAATATTGAATTTGCAAATTAACAAAAAAATATGAATTACAGTTGATTATTACACTATACGGGAATATCTGGTCGGCACCGCCCCGAGATGTCATCACCAGATGGGATGCCTATCTCCGTGCAGTAGCCGGCTCAAGTTGTCAAGGGATCGTTTTGGCGTTCATTGATAAACTTATTGGCTGCGGATGATGATTATGATGATATTTTTTTTAGTTTCAGTTCTTTAATTGTTTCCAAATTTCACGTATATATATAAATTAAACTATGGATATTCAATAATACGTCCTCCGTTTAGAACTTCATCAGTTTATTATGTATCCTATTAAATGTTTGCTTGATCAAAATAAAATCGTAAGGTAAAGAGATAGATCGTTTAATACTACATAGGTTTTTATATTAAATATAAATTATTACTTAAAAAAAAGCATTTACTTTTTGTTTCGTATAAAGTTGTAAGCAACTAGAAAAATGTAAATTTTTACTGCACAATTATAAAATATAACTCTTATTGACAGCTCTGTTTCGGTGCACCTTTTTACACTACATTATACTAAATTATGCAGCGTAAAAGTTAGGTTATTCAGATTTTTGCTATGTATTTCGTTCTCATGAATAATTAGTATAAAACTTTAATTATTAGTATTTTGTAGCTTACGGATATGACGTCATATTATAGTGTAGTGGTATTATTTAGTTTGTGTTAACTGTATGTACGGTAAATGCACTAGTCAAAATACAAATTAACAATAAATTGGCAACACAATATCGTAAACATTTGTAATTTTTTAATCCTATTCAAAATATAGTGCAAATTCACGCTTTACTAATCTAGTTAACACCACACTTTACTGGCCAACCTAACTATAAATTAAAGCCGATAGAGCAGTTACGCATTCAGTTTGGAGTGCTACAATTCATTCTATAGTGGTATTCTTTTATTATAGAAACAGTTGCTTAATGTTCTCATTCAATTATTATGTCTCATTAAAATAAATAATTTCGACAAATATTACTTACACAAAAATCCTGACTTTTTAGTGACGTTTACAATATAAACTTGTAAGGTGAGAAAATTAATTTATTAATATCTTGTATATTATATTTGTATGTATTTGATTTTGATAATTCAAACACACATTAATCTTGAATTTTTGTTAATTTGTCTCACTAGACATCGTATTGACCCTGCTTTTGTGTATTCAGACCACGCAATATAATTCAAAACTGAGAGTTAAGACCGATAGTACTGCATTGATTCTGAGCTTCATAAGATTTCAATAGAAGAAAAGAAGCGATATGTGCTAAGACATTTTGAATATATTTGCACAAATAACTCGTGAATCACAAAAATATAACATTCATAAATAATATTAACGCTAGATGTACCAAACCAGTAATTTTAACTAGAAAAAATGGATTTAATATGTTTTTATTACTTTTGGAAATAAGCTGCATATGAAATGTTGAAGTATATTTAGTACAGACGTGTTTACTATTTATTTAAAAATGTTTTGTTAAATGATTTTTTTATTTAATACACTCAATCTGGGCTTATTTTTATTGAAGGCATAATTTAAACATTTAGGGATATTTTTTAAAAAATATTAAAATGGACATAAATACAAGTAATAATAACAAAGAAAACAAAATTTAAATAAAAGCATTTGCAATGAAAATATGTTTCACAGGAAGTGCAGCGAGATCGATAGACTATGATAATTTTTCTTACGCCCATGGTGCCCCTAAGTGTTGGATTGCGCTGATTCAGCGAAAGAGCGAGGTCCATTACTTGCGGCTCTTTGTTGGTTAATTTGTTTACGTCGTCATATAAATGACAACGCAAAAAACAGCATCGTGGTCACAAGAGGGCGCTAGAGGTCATCTGCTTTTACACGGACACCCCCGGGAGCCTGAACAGGGTCAACATGCGGGGCATCCAAGTGTCGCTTGTTGACCCCAGCTTTTCTTGGACAACTAGGTGGTATTTTTGGACTTGCTCAGCATAGAGTGCTGCTGCGCAACAAGGCGCACTCACTATGCGAAGCAATACACATTCGCGGGCTGCTGTTGTGCTAACACTTATTGGCCGTCAGTTTTTGGGTGTCCAGCCTCATTCCCCCCGCAATTCGGCCGATCACCTAATAGCAGTAACCCGTCGATATAGGCACCCGTCAGGAGCAAAGCCGTGCAGGTCCGTATGCGGTCCATTATCTACGCGGTCAAACAAAACGCGCGCCGAACGGACAACAAATGAATAGACTGTCTCAATTCTTAAGACTCCCGCAATCACGTCGTTCCTGACGTAGCGCCCGGTGCCAGCGATGACACGAAGGGACACATTTTGTCGGACTTGTAGTCGTTTTCGCTGATTGGCCGATGCTAATGCGTACCATGCCGGGGCCGTGTAGGTCAACCGCAAGCGAACATATGCCTTGTAAACAGATAACTTAGTCCGGAGTGGCAGATGGGATGCCAAAACCGCGCTCGCAGCTCTGGCACTGTTGACCAAATGGTCAACATGGGAGACCATGCTTAGCGTACGTTATGTACAATAAGTTATCGTGTCACTTCAGCCAATGCTTTGCTCGCGAATTGCCAGTAACGGCGCAGACCTGGTGGAGAAGGTCAACAAAAATGCGGTAGTCTTACCAACGTTGGGACTAATCCAACAGTTAGGAAGATTATTTTAAACTCCTTTCACCCACAACTTTACCTTACTAACTGCAGGGCCGATGGGCCGATGGATTAATCCTCGGGCCGGTCCCATTCAGATTCGCTTAAGCTGGACAGGTAGAGCTCTAACTATACAAAAACTGGTAATCTATAGCACACGGCGACACTATTTTTTGATCATGTGTTTTTTTGCATGAATATTATATTTATTACTATAACACCTATGTAGCCTTTATATTTACTCAGACTTCAGATAATTCTTAAAAATGAAGCGAGAATTTAATACATTTATCGTATTTCGCGAGTTAACGTGAGACTACCGAGGCCACATTGACGGCTTCCAACGATCTGGTATTAGAAAATTTTATATCGATTTAATATAAAATGTACTAGCAATTTATAGGAAAATGAAAGAAATACCGTGTTGCACGATTATTTAAAATTTTCGAACAGATTTGATTTTCTATTCTAAATTGTATTTAATTAGATGTATGATGACATAAAAAGCACTGTCCCTTAAATGTATTTTATATTTAATTTTTGTTCGAACTTTTTGCTTAAATAAGGATATAAGACGAAAACGCTGATTGATAGCGACTTTATTTAGCGACTTACTTCGTAATATGAATAATAATATGCATCACGAATTCGTATGCATATTTTTATTTTTTTTTGGGTTATTGCGAAAATTTTTTAGCACATATTCAATTACTAATGTAATTCTTAAAATATAATTTTTATTCAAAAGCCACTTTTCGAAGGACACTTTTAATTATATCAAACAAACGATTGTCTATTGAATTCACTATTACAAGAACTAGCTAGTGCTTTTAATTATAGTGAAACTGCGTAGTTTTTCCTCATTAAATGAAAACATTGTACGGTATATTTCTGCTCGGTAACTCTGCGGGCATAAAATTATTCCACCACGGGACAGGACATTTTTTTTTTGCCGTTGGAAAAATCATAGGTGGCAGGGATATGTGGGGCTACCCGGACCAAGATGGAGCGGCCGGTATACCCACTACAAAACCAACGGTTGTTCCTTTCTCATGTCGCTGTAGCCGGGGCCGCTGATCACAATCTTCGGCGACCCCGGTGTGACGTGGCCCTCGCCTGTCTCGGGCCTCTTCTCTCCGGGTGTGTTGGGACATCCGGATCGTCACTTTAGCGCCGTGCCGGAACAAACAGCACGGCGCTCCTCTGAGCCTTCTTCTGGGCGGCGGGCACCTTTGCCGGCTGCCCAGGGCTCAGTGTCAGGGGAAGGTTGGCGTGTACGCCACTCTTCGGCGCCCTGGTCTTCTTCTGCGGATAACCAGGGCACTCAAGGCTTCCCTGTCCCTTTCCGCGGCTTCTTTCCAGGCCATCACGTCCTCGCAGAAAGCAAGGACGGCGCCCCACGACCTTTCGCTCTCTAACATCCTGCGCAATACGGCAGGAGGGAAAAGGTCGTGCCCAACGACACTACGCAACTTTCGGCGTTGCTCGACTCAGGCTGGGCACTTTTCCAGCGCGTGTAGGGCCGTCTCTTCGGCACATACGCCACAGTGGTTGCACTCCTCAGTAAGCTCCCTACTGGCCACGTGGCACAGGTACCTCCCAAAACAGCCGTGTCCCGAGAGAACCTGCGTCGCGCAGAATGTTGGGGAGCCGTGTCCTCTCTCTAGCCACCACTTAAGAACGGGGCGTATGGCTTCAACTGTTTGACGGGCGGCGCTAGGGTGCTCCAGCCGCAGCTCCCACTCCTATATTGGAAGGGAGCTCAATTCGTCTCTGCGCCCCCTTATTCCTTCTGGGGCTGGCCTGCAGCCCAGAGACCTTTCTTCCTCGCGCCAGAAAAAGAGTGACGCGAGAATTTCTGCATCTAGGCCCCAAGGCAAGGAGCCAGCCAACAGGCACGCCGCCTCGCCAGAGATGGTAGCCTGTGCCCGGATCACCCGGTTCCCCAGTACTGCAGTCTTTTGGAGGTGTTGGCCCACAGAGTGCCCTGCAAGGACCATGGACCAACGACTCCGGCGTACAGGCGGCGACATGGAGCTGCTGGTCCTCTAATGTTGGGAAGCAGTCTGCCGAGAGCCCTCGTCACTTCTAGGCGCGAGGCACTCAAAATGGCGCAAAACCTCCACGGCGGTCTAGGATAGGCTGAGATAATCATCGATCGGCTTGACGTCGACGCAGTCCTGCAAACGATGAAGTGGGTGTCCGCAGGTGGCGCGTTCCGAGGCCCATAAAAATACAGGGCCACGAATTTTTCGAGCGCCACCACTAGCCACCGGATGTGCCCACTTGAGCGACCCCGGCAGTGGCGAGAATCGCAGTCTGTGTCCACGGCACGAATGTCGCGAGCAAGTGGTCGCACTTCGATAAAACCACGGGACAGGACCTAGTTTAAGGGCAGTTAACATTGTACTTGACCCTCATAAAATATTTGCTTTAGCAACCTACGTAGTTTATAAATGTAAAGTCGTGAAATCAATATGTAAATGGCACAGGATCGATAGGGGAGGCCTATGGTCAGTAGAAGGCTTTAAAAGGCTAAAACTACTCTGATGACGACAATATTAAAAATGTAAGTAAAAACTTACAATATATTGAGAAAGATTAGACAAAATAAAGTATGGAGTAAAAACACTTTGTTTTAATTGTATTAAGTTCACCCTATAACAAATTTTTAATTTCACTTTTTTTATCTACAATTATAATAAGTGCTTTATGGTTTCCAATCTTGATTGGGAAATGTATCGATGTATCAGATAACAACTACGTAAACGCTCATGTGTAACTATTGAAAATATATTTTATGAGACACGTGGACCAAGTGGTCTGTATTACGCCGGCAGCAGCACAGAAACATGCATTGATTTTCTTTAAATATTATTTGCTAATAGCAGAAGTTTTTATCTAAGTATAAGCTTATTGGAGACTTACAAAAAAGGAGATACAAATTAAGCTTATATAACTAAAATGGCGATACTAGAAGTATATTTTACATATTTGGATTATGTATAAACTTAATGATTACATTTACATACTATGTATATTAATTCATAAAAATATATGGCCTAGGCTTCTAATTCATCTAGATTTACATAAACACTAGTTTTTATGTAATGCGACTGCTTGGAAAGACAGTAAGCTCTTCAATGACCATCTTACTCTATAAGTAAATGTTTGACCAGATCTTGTAGTCCTAACCAATTAGCAAACAACGAAATCACCAAGATTTTTATACAAGCCCACGTCCTCCTACAAGCCTACGTCTTGTTAAGCAATAAAGAGCCAATGCTATTAGATCACGGAGGTGACTAAAATTAATACGTAATAAAATTTATATGAATATATTGCCTAATATTGTAAGTACTACTTCTACCTCTACTACTTACTTCTAAATTGTTAGTACTATTTTCAGATCAGAACACATTTTTCTGTTAGCATTTGCTTCTTTATAATGGAATATTCTGCAAAATTTTAAATTGCTAAATAGAATTGCTGTCGGTTCTGCTGACATTGAAATTGCGTGTAAATTAAAAAAAAAATTGAGTATCACCATAGTTTTGTGAAAAACAAATAATGAGAATAAATATATATTATGAGAATTTTTAAAACACAATACTTTCGTTGATACCTTATGAAATTATTTTTTTCCTTAAAAACATAATACGACTTGTGTTATGTTTTTCGTCAAGTATTATAAATATTTAAAATATCTCAACTCCGCTACAATAATATCCTGCAACCGATGAGATTATTATAAAACATTTTCAAAAGAGTGTAATCTGTTTTCTTCTTCCGGACATTAGCGAAAAGTTTTTCTATTAAGCTGTATACAGACTGGCTTTTATACTGACATTGATTGACATAAGGCACTGAATATACTTTGAAGTGGCTTAATGGCAATCATCTTTAGGAACTTATTTATTAAGGGCAACAAATTATATATACTTCTATAAACAAAGGTAAATTACGTGTGTATATTAATGTTTGATACACCTACATATTTTAACTGAACCTTGTGAGAAATCTATACAAATAAATAAAATTTGAATGTCTGTTTGTAATATGAAAATAAACGTCTTGAAATACCTTGTGATATATAACTGATATTTATAACGAAACAACATTTGTTTAGATTTAAGTGTCTGTTTGTTCAAGACAGTCTTCGGAATAGGTGGTTAATAGGAGTTACTAAGGCTATTTTTTCTTAAAAAAAAAAACTTGACAAGAGTTAATGTTTCTAGTAGTAAAAAACAATCGGATATTACGGCTAACTTATTTTTTATATTAAAAGAAAACACTTCTAACTAAAGGAGAGACGTACGCATAAAATTAAATGTGAATTACGTCAGCATTCTGTCTTATTAATAGCGTTTTCAAAGTGCTTAATAAGTCATTACTTCAATCAGATATAACAAATAAAGTAATGGATCACTTACAACCACGTGAACGTACTGCGTCTCATCGTTTTATCGCATTATTACCAATAATAAAAAAATATCTAACGTGTTTGTAAAACTCCTCCTCTTCGAGATCTAACTTTACTTTACAGGCACAGAAAGGAACGAATTTTCAATAAAGGCAACAATTTAACATGAACTTTTAAAAAGAACTCATTCATCATCATCAGCCTGTGATAGTCCTCTGCTGGATATAGGCCTCCTCTAATACACCCCTATCCATTATGGGGTTTTTGGACCACACTGGTCCAATGGGTTGGGCCAGCGTGGTGGGACATTATACATGCCCATCCGACGCATGGATCACCTTACTTTTTAGACACTTAGGTGATCGGCCCAAATTTCCCTAACCAACTAGTAAACAACAATGAAAATTTGTTGAGTCCCCGCAGGATTCGCACCCACGACCTCTGGTTTCAAAAGCATACGCCCTTACTACTAGGCTATGGAGGCAGTTCGAATAGGCTACTGAGTCAAAAAGTACTCATTAGAGAATTATATCCTGCCTTTTTAGAGAATTGGTACGAGTTAACAATTATTGATATAAAAGACAATCAAATTATTTTTGTTTGTGTTCGTCTGTTACAAATAAAAATCACAAATAAAACGAGGTCACTGAATCTTCCTTAGAGCAGAAACAAACGCGCTAGCATAAATAATGGACTTTTCGCAAGCGAGTTGTAAAAAAAGAGGAAATGTGATTACAGAACATTAATCACAGACTGCGCGGCTCAATCTAATCGCATAATGGAAACTGCATAAAGAGGAAGAAACTGAAACCTCCTTGAAGGAATACAGCCTTATTGATGTTAAATATTCGATAAACAAAATTAGGGAAGATAAATTCAACTTATATTTTATGTCCTAGACTATGTTAGTAAAATTAAAAGCCATTTTAAGATAATGCTAAAAAGTAATTTCTATTAATTTAATCGTTTTGAAAATTAACAATGAAACTATTTCAAATACGAAAAGATGCCTTATTACAAAAGACAAAAGCAAAGACAATATTTGGTCACTTCAGACACAACCACATTTCTTTGAATTATGCCTGCAAACAAACGATAGTACCAGATTATAATTTATTTATTTAAACAAGACTTAAGTGTCCTATTTTTTATATAGAGAATAATGTGTTGCTGTGTCGAGTTTCTCTTTGTACGAATGTCACGTTTTCTCTGCGTTATATAGGTTTATTGTGTAATCCGATTCTCATCCCGACAGATTATCAACTTCGAGATATCCTTTGAGTTTTGTATTCGTTTTATTTTCATTATGAACATGATTCAATTGTTTGAAAAATATTTTTTATATAATTGTTAATTGTTAAATAAAAAAGTGGAAGATATTCAATGGAAAGGGCTTAAACGATGTTTATAGCTGAAAACAATTAAAATTAAATTATTATTGACAAGAAAGAGATCATGCTGTTTAGATTACAGTAAAAATAGAGCATGACAATAATGCAATTACTTTGCACGCAATGCTACCTTTTTGGTTTATAAATATCCATAAAAAAGACAGAATAATAAAGAATGACAGCATTCAAAGAGTGGCCGGTGTGGGCTGCATGAGAATAGCCGAAAATCAAAAGCGGTTGCGTGTATAATGAGAGGCCTATGTCCAGCTGTAGACTGACACAGCCTAATAATAGGAAGTTTTATTTTTTAATTTGCATATGAAGGCAGACCATCACCAGGGCCATGAAAAGTGGCCACCAACGGCCATTGACATCAAAAATACGCTGCCTTCTATTTGGGACACTATAGTGTTTTAACACTACCGCTCTGCGGCAGGAATAAGCACCACTGTGGTACTGCCCCAGAAAGTACTCTAAAAAGAAGACTTATCTCTAATATGCGTTGAAGAGGAACGGAACGAACTTGTGTCTGATGTAGAAATCTACCATATAAAACCACGCCTTGATGATTACTTTTTCATCTCATGTGTATTGCCTCTAAAAAAAGTTAAATAATTTTTCGGAGTCCAAATTAAAAGGTTATTAATATTTATTACGTTTTTATGCTTAAATTTAGAAGTAATTTTTTATCATAAAAATATGCGGTGTAGTAGTGTAGTATTTATTGTATATTTATGTGTGCTTCGATATCGACTTAAATCAGATCGTGGCTCAACTGCCGCCAAAACGTTAACTAACATATTATAATCAAACTGGGATGGACAACGTTCGGAAAACTTTATAACCTGTTATTTATGTGAGCTTGATATCGACTTAAATCAGATCGTGGCTCAACTGCCGCCAAAACATTAACTAATATTATAATCAAATTGGGATGGACAACGTTCGGAAAACTTTATACCGCATATTGTCTCACGCAATGAGCTCTTTGTACTAATACTTTTGGACATGAATGTTTTCATGTCACAGTCTTGTACTGCCCATCGCGGTATTGGAAGATCTCTCTTGAAATTGAGTGACGATTTTTCAAAATGTGCAAGAGGTGGTAGAGGATCATGCCTCATAGTGGGTTGTAAGCGGTACACATTATTATGATATTAAAATAACATATATTCGTAAAAATGTTATTTTATCTTGTTTGTTATCAAAATTGCAATAAAATATGTTAGAATAAAGTAAGTTATATTGATCTAACTGTACATCATCAGCTCTAAGGCTCTATACGGTGAGCGTGAAGTATGTTGTCGACCCGGGCCATACCGAGTTATCGAGATATATCCGGTAAAATGTCCTGCCTCCCGGCTAGTGCTCTGCCAGGCAACATGGGGGACGAAATTCGGAACTTCGCTCTATTGCAAACTACTATCTAACCGGAAGCTGGAGCAATCCATTGCCAGGTGCCGGACTATAAATTCTATACACCTCATATTAATGTGGTTGTTAGACAGTAGGCAAAGCTACCTCATATTCTGCGCGACACAAGTTCTCCCGAGACATGGTTTTAATGGGAGGTCACGTGCCAGCGTCTGCTGAAAGGTGACCCAGCATTTGGTGCAACAGTGAAAACTGTTGAATGTCCATGGAGGCAATAGGCACCCTAGTGACCTGCATTTGGATAACGGGGTGCTGATGAGTCTACTAGGTTTCTACTTTATAGTGCTGGGTTTTCCTAAAATTACAAACACGTTTCGGTGGCTTGGTAAAAATGAAAAGAAAAACGAACAACCGTTGGTTTTTAATAGGTTTACCGGCTATTATATCTTACCTGTCGCACCCTCTATTTGGTAGGGGTAGATCCGTTTACTGAATTTTTCAACGGCAAAAAATAAGACTAATATTTTTATTTACTATAGAAGCATCATAAGTTTAATGGATTCTTAAATATACATAGTCGGGTTTGGACACGAAGGTGCTCCTTTATTTATAGTTTACGTTTCACAGATTTTGCTGTACTAAATATATATAATAATAAATGTATATGTGTACATATAAGAAAATTGAGAGTTTTATTAACATTTTAAATAAAACATCTTCAGGCATGCTGACGGTTAATAAACCTTAACAATTTTTTTTACACGATTATGAGATGAGACAACTCGGACATTTAAGTGATGGTAACTTATACATCCTTCACAAAAAGCAGTGTTAGTTGCTACAAATTGGCTCGCCCTTCTGAGAGATGGCATGTTATTATTTATTAGCCCTATACTCTATATTTTTAACTTAATAACTACTGTGGTAACGATGTCTTTAGAGTTAAGAGATGTAGTATTTATGCACTTCTGCTTTGCAACAGAAATAGGCACCACGGTGGTGATCCAGTCGGTAAGTTATTTAAAGGAGACCTAGTTAAATTTTAGTACTACTTTTTTTTAATTTTTTACCTATATGACAAAAACAAAAAAAACCGAAATTTATTTGTCGAAATAAATAGTCTACACTCCCCCCGTTGATTTAGTAATTAAGGTTGCCCATATAATTTTGCAAGTTATTGTGGATTTTTTTATCTATGTATATAAAAGAGATTCCAACCTATGTATTGACTCATCACAAAATCTCAGGAACCATAAGGCATAGCGACTTGAAATTTAGTAGAAATATTCCTTTCGCCGAGCAGAGGTCAGCTAAGAACGGATTTTATGAAATTCCACCCACAAGGGAGTTGGGGGGTTGCTAGCAATACATATTTTTATCGTTAAGTTATTTTCTCATATCTGCATAGCTTTGTCCTTTTGCACTTAAAGGAACTTACCAATGACCGTATAGAACAAAAATCACTAAAACTGAACCTAGCACTGATAATGTTTACGCAAAATCTCCCTCTAAAAGACTGCAAGTATTACAGAAGAAAGGTAGAGATGCCTTATCATTACGCTCTTTATTTTTATTCCTTGTTGTCATATGAAATTAGTCCATTCTACGAAGTAAATCTTTGGCTATAAATCTAAGAAGTTCATTGAATATATAAGAATAGCTTACGAAAAGCGAATTTTAAAGTAATGTTTTGAAAAGAAAAAAAATTATCATCATGTTCATTTTTGTTTTATGTTAACTCTTGCTTATGTGTATATGGAAGTATAATAAATACACTTGTCTTACTAAAATACGAAAACCAAATTACCAAAATATTCAGTATTCTCATTGCAACCGTGCCTCCGAGTCTCAGGAATCATGCAAATTAGCAAGTGGACTTTAATACTTAAAAGCGGAAAACGGTCTTTACACGGTTCTTTAAGCAGAAAACTTTAATGTTTATTTGTTATCCTTAAAGTGGACCAGGAGTAAATTTACGTGAACTTAAAAATAGCTCTGAAAACTTAAAAAATAAAAATTTTTCTAGGAACAATCCAATCTTCAAATAATCCTATTCTTTTAGGATTAACGCATACTTTTCCTAAGGATATGAAATTTTAAAATAAGTTTAAAAGGTAAATAATTAATTAGACATTAATATAAAACTCACTTATTTACTTCGTCAAATAGACATGGACGTAAATTGTTGATAACTCTTTACTAACAATAACAAACCCTACATTAATCAACAATATCAAAAAGTGACCTCACTTTAGCATCACTAGTGTTTGATGCTAGACTTTCTTTACATAAATTACAATTGCTATATAATTAATATAATATACATAATATCATTCTATTTTTAACATATCTTTTCGTTTTACCAATTTGAAAAGACTAAATTCCTGTAAGGTTGCACATATTTTGTTGTATAATATTATAATATGCACTTTATCTTACTATTATTCTCCTGTGAATCTTCTTTGCTGCTGTTCAGAGGAAAGGTATTGCAGCGCGCTACCGTCTTGTCACCGCAACCTCTATTAGGACCTGCAGTAAATGTAATTAGATCTATGCTATCGAGAATTAAGTAATTTTACTAACAGAGAACCCATATAAAGTTTAACACACCGAGGACCTCTCAACTTAAAACTTAAAATCTCTGAAACTTAGACTCGAAACTTTAGGAAACACGTTTAAGTTTACTTTGTTTTCTAACTAGTTGCGACAATATGAAATTCAAAAAGAAAGAAAAATATATGTTTGGTATATAAAGACAACAATACATAACAAAGTAATAAACGTTTAATGCACCAAAAGGTCCACTTAGACTTGTCACAAATTTAAAACTCTGCGAATGCTGATTTTACTAGAACCAATAGAAAGTAATAGACAGACAGTTTTTACGAAAAATAAATAATAGGCTTAAAATTAACAATAAAGTATAACAATTGTGGAACAAAGAAATATACATCATAATCATCAGTCCGTGTCAGTCCACTGCTGGACATAGGCCTCCCTAATGCACGCCACCACTTTCGATCTCAATGTATTCTCATCTAGCCCACACCGCCACTTTGCGATTGTCGTCACTCCATCTTGCCGCAGGGCGTACACTACGTATGCGGAGCCTCTGACTCCACTCCAGATTTTTCCGAATCTAGCGGTCGTCACCTTATGTGACCGGCCTACTCGCCCTTCAGCTTACTAATCCAGTGGGCTACGTTGTGAATCTGGTTTCTGATGGATCACATAATTTCTGATGCGGTCCTTCAGAGATACTTCGAGCATAATCTATACCCATATCTCGCTGAGCGACTTTAAATTTGTGGACCAGTCCGTACCGTAGGTCATGACAGATAAGACGCAATTATCAAAGATTTTTGATTTGAGGAACTGTGGGATGGGTGTGGAGAAAACTCGACGAAGCTTATGAACGCTGCCCAGCCTTGTCAAATTCATATGTTGGCCTCTTCCTTGAAGTGGTTTCTACTGAGTTCGACCGTTTTCCCAAGGTAAACTAAATCCGAAACCAATTCGAAGGAGGTGCCATCAATTATGATCTGTCCCGGATCAATGTGCTCGTTGAACATGACCTTGGTTTTACCCAAGTTCATCCGGATACCAATGCGTGCAAAAGACTAAGCCAGGCTTTCTGCAGGACCTTTGCAGTTTCAGCCATAATAACGATATCGTCCGCAAATCGCAGAAATAATCGTCGGTAACATTTATGCATTGTCCTTCTCAGTTGAGCGTTCTCAACATATCCTACAGCGCGGCGGAGTACAATTTTGGAGAACTGACTTCTCCTTGTCTCACACCCCGGTGCAGTGGATAGGCTCAGTCTGCCCATTTTGGACAACGACAAACATAGTGGCGGAGTCATTCAGACATCTCAGTATCTTGATATGCCGCCAATCAATTTGGCACCACTGTAAAGACTCGAAGAAAGACTGGGTCTCGATGGAGTCAAAAGCCCTCTCATAGTCCACAAATGCTATGTACAGGGGCTAGTTATACTCATGTGTCTTCTGTGTAACTTGCCTAACTATGTGGATGTCGTCTATGGAAGAAGTATACAGTATAATAAAAGGACATAAGTAATAAAAATGTTAAGTACAATGTATATCTCCGTAATGATCACCCAAAGCCTTAAAGGTAATATAATCTTTGCTTTAATTGGGCATGCAAAATTCGGTTTCTTCCACGAAGTTTTAGCAGTCTGAGAACTACTAACTGAACTAACTAATTGAATGTGTTTCACCATTTGGGTTGCCGTTTTCATAGTTGAATTTTACAAGCATAGCCTTTCGTTTGCGATTTTGTTATTTTATATATATATATTGCACTCGTAGTTTTCGTTCCGTTTGTTATAATATTTGTTTTAACCGGGTTAAACTTTAACCTATATCTAATTTCTTATAACCTGTTTTCTGACTATCATCCGCTAGTTCAGTTATCATTTGTTGAAAATTTTCTGATATTTTAGGTACCATTTTATCAACTAGGAACTTTCAAATGTGTCGGGGTATATCCGTCAATATTGGTTTCAAAGCTTTGCTTGATAGCAACGCTAAATATAGTTTTGAGAACCGGAAATAGTAGTTTTGAGAAAGACAGTCTTCCTGTATGACAACCTTTTCTATTTTAAATAATCTTTCTCTTTTCTCTTGTATAATTTCACGGTAGTATGACTAGTAAACATTTTTTATAAAGTGCATATATTTTTGTTCGTTTCATTGCTCCTTGAGATACTTCCATATCTTTTCATTATATAAGGAAGAACAGAGGAGGTTATAATATTCGTATTTAAACTCCTAAATTTATTAACTATAAACAGTCATCTATCAAAAATAAAAAAAATTATACCTGAAAAAATTAAATTGTTTATTTCTTTTATTAAATTATTCTATTTATCTGTTCGTTAATTTTATGTGAATTAAATGACTATAACTAAAATAACGAATAATTACTATTGAAGTACAAACGGTTTAATACAAACTCTTATAAATGTAACTAAATTCATACATGTTGCTGTTAAACTATGAATCCAAAACTATGTTAAATTAATATCAAAAATAGAAGTTGCATACTAGAGTTTAGAAAGAAACTTTTGGATCGCAATTATTCATAATGGCTATAGATGATTAATTCCTATCAGAAACTGTAATGCTTTAATATTCAAAATAGATGATTGCATTTGTAGTCAGTAAAAAATAAAGTATTTCTTATCGCATTTTTCTGTTAAGGCTAATAGTGTGCAAACTACCCTTATGAGATGGAGTTAAAACTTGCGCAAATAAGCAGGATAGTGATTTGCGGTGGTTTGGACTTACCATTGAAAGTATCACATTTCAGCTACTTATGTATCAAATGCATGACCAATATATTACTTCTTCAAACTCAAAGTCTAATCACTGTTAAACCTGTCTCATAATGAACGTCAGTTCAATGATTCAGCTACATGTAACGTCACAAAGGTGTCTAACAATAGCTGTAAATCTTATCTTCAATAAATGTATAACCAGTCCTCAACAAACTTAAATTCGAATTGATGTATGATGATCATTGACTAAAGTGTATTCTAATAATGTTGAAATGCTGAAATACTTTTCTTCAATAAATTAATTCTTAAACAATCCATACCTTGATTAAAATTTTAAATTCACATTTTTCCTTAAATTTAATAATAATAAAAAATTAATATTATATATTTCATTAATTATATTAAATTACTTAAAAACATTTCAAACAATACCCATATCCCTGGAATAAGTATTATCTAAATTTTATCGTTTTGCCTTCAAATCAATAACGACAAAACAATAACAGTACTTTAATGATTTAATTAAAATTAAATTGTGTCGTCAGCTGTGATTACAAATTGTTCCCGTCCAATGTTTTGCTTCTAATTACATGTACATTATATACAAACAAACACAGTAAATTTGTATAGATATATTAGATCTGCTTCCATAGGCTAGTGGGCGTGTGCTTTAGAAACTGGAGGTCGTGTGCTTCCGAATACTCAACAATATTTTACATTGATTATTTTCTAGTGTGTTAGGACAATTAGGCCAGTCACATTTGTCTAATAAAGTACAGATCAACATGCACTGTAATGGTACATGATAAAACGTCTTCATCCATAGCTATGGCATTGTGACCGAGCGTGGTCGATACGGTCCACAAACTCCTATGATGATTCTTAGGTAGGCTATGTCAACAGTGGACTGACA
The DNA here is from genome assembly GCA_029286875.1 of Lamproptera curius. Taxonomy (NCBI): domain Eukaryota; kingdom Metazoa; phylum Arthropoda; class Insecta; order Lepidoptera; family Papilionidae; genus Lamproptera; species Lamproptera curius. The sequence continues at coordinate 92,105 of JAGSMT010000258.1, read as the reverse complement.
CAGTGCTGATAGATGAAGATTCAAACGAAGGAATAGAAAACTTGTTGTTGTGCAATATCACTAACATTTGGTTACCAACGGGTAATTTAACATACCTGATGGAAAGGCTTGCATTGGGCCATGTCAGTTTCTTAAGCTGATCGATAATTTACAATAAGTAAGTCGACAAAAAACTCTAGTTGTTTGTAAATATAATATTTAGTGTATTTGTTTTGTAGTTTTACTAACACTTAATTAACTTGGATATTTTTAGCTGTAAAATTTTAATTTTGTGAAAATAGTTTATCCGTGTTGTCAACAAATACCTATAGTTATTTTTCTTGTTTTATATAAAGTCATGACTTTTCTGGCTAAATATTTGCGAAGTTTTCGTTATTTTTTTTTGGTTATTTCAGAATTTATAAAATTTCAGCGTCAAAAATCACAACCTCGAGCGATTAAATTACAATTAATTTGATTATAATAAAGTCTGCAAGAGCACATATGTATGCTTTAAGAATAACCTACAATTACAATTTACAATCAGGTTTATTCAATGCTCGTTTAAGATAGTATAGTTTGTGCTTACGTGAAAATTATTGGTTTTAAAAAAACCATTCTATTTAGATAAAACGATATAAATACCTCAAGAGATAGCAGAGATTTAAAATTCAGGGGCCGAAATCGCGCGGCAGTTTCGTGCAAAGAGCACGCTGTTATCTACTACCACTACTAACTGATTGAAGTTGGTCATATTTTTTTAATTCTACTTATTTATATACTGTATAGGTTAACCATACAGTTTTTTTATTCTCTCTGATCATTTAACATCATAGTCTATATGCTACGTATGCTCGACATTACTCTTAGAGTTTTAAAGATTAGCATTGAATAAATTACCTAATGACCTTTGTTACAGTTTTTTAAGTAATTAAACATGTGAAACTAAGGAGAAGTATTTTAGAGGGAGTGAATATATCAGAAAAACTAAAATGTGATTTAAAAAACTAAATCTACTGATAAGTTTTTTGTTAATACATTTAATTTTAACATAATATTTCCATCATCTTTTTTCCTACTGTACAATCAACTACATTTACAAGTTCTCTTAATTTTTTAATCTGTTTAGAAATCTATATTATCACTGTTAAATACGGCAAACGCCCGAAGCATTGTATTGTGATCCAACAAGATTATATTCGAGCCAACTCGATTAGAAACCGGAGCGGAAGAGAGTATTATAGGAGCACGGATAAAGCTATTCTCAATGGAAAAGGGATTCGATTTATAATCCAATGTTTTCTTATTTTGATAACGTTCCTTATTTTATATAAAATGAAGTAGGCGTATGGATTTAAAACTTAGTTTAAAAAGTATATGATGTTATTATACTAATTTATAACTAATATTAGGTATTTTCTTTCAATTTTTACGTAAAATTTTATTTTAAACTTCATATTAATATTATAAAATGAAACCATTACTATTTTTTTACGTATGAACTCACAGAGTTTACAAGCTTATTAGCAATAGTTACATTATTATTTAGGAACATAGGATATTTATTATTAGTGGATAAAAATAATAATCCCGTTTAAATCTCTTCTAAAGCAAACTAAATGTGTAAGACAGTGAAAAAAGTCGACTCGTGTGAAGCTAGAACGGCCCGCCTATACCTATATTTTTGTAGTATACTGGAATCTAGTATAATATAATATATCTGATAAATATAAGACTTTGATGGTTGTGATATGTGTAATATAACAGACAGGTAGCAAATATTAGTACGGAATATATAAATTGACTTGTAAGATTTGATTCATCAATTTGTAACATTTCTACAAAAGTAATAACACTATATTGGATTTAAAATACGTGTAGTAAAAACACTTTAAATCTAGAAAATAACTAATGTAGTATTTAAAACCATCTTCCTTATAAATAAAACGTTGTTTCGTTCCAATAAAACGTGTCGAAATGCGGAAAAAAGTGAGAATTTTCCTGCTTTGGGCTTTATTCAGTCAGTCGATTGGCACCTTAATTAGAAAAATATTTAAAGTGGAGATGATATTTCCATCTAAGCACAACAATTAAAAAATTATTGCAATTGCAATAAAGCTATATTGTAATGCAATTTTTGGAAAAAAATGCAGACGAATGTGTACTATTTTTTAATTTAAATTTATTGTAGGTGATGATAATACAATGAAAAAAATATATGTTACTGTTGTACTTTAACTCATTACTACCATTTTTGTTTAAGTACGACAAAAAGAAGAAAATGTAAATAAAGTAGTAAAATTGTAATTTGTTCAACAGCGTTGTTATTTTGGTTAGAATCACGATTAATAAAATATTTTGCTTTCTTAAGTCAGTACCTCAAAGTTTGCAGTTTTATAGGGTTTTTGCCTGTCCCAGGATCGTTTTTAATGTGTCATCATCATCACCATCATCAGTCTTTGTTAGTCTACTGCTGGACATACGCCTCCCCTAATGCACGCCTTTTTCATTAGGAAGTTTTAGGACGCTGGTCCAATGTGGGTTGGTGGATGGACTGACTTTTTACATGCCCATCCGACGCATGGATCTTCTTACTTTTCGACTTAACGAAAAAACAACCATAAAATATATTTGTTTCCTCGCTAGATTCGAACCCACGACCTCCGGTTTATAAACCAAGTGCCAATACCGCTAGGTCACGGAGGCTATTCATTTTCTTTTATTAATTTTAATGTATTGGTGTAACAAAAATAACATAATTGTAATAACTTCACTTATTTACAAGATAAATTTTATTTTTTAGATTTAAAAAAAGTAACAAGATTAAGACCATTGAAGCATAAAAAATCTGTAACAATTATCTTATTTCTATGCCATTTTAAAATATGTATAACTAAAATTTTATAATTAAATTGAACTTATTACAAGTTCTGTATCCGTAAAAAATGTCAAAAACCAAGCTACAATTTTGTATTTTGAGTGATACAAATTTTACAGTATCTAGTACAATATGATTATTGAGACATTATTTTTACAAATACATTTATGTGCAGTTCCACAAACATTTATTTTCAGTTTAATTAGTAGTGTAATTCCGATAAAATAAAATGTAGTAGCAGAAGCTTTGTTAATCATTTATTAGTCGACCTGAACAAACGATGGCTAGTAAATTCTGAAAAGAATTAAAACAGGTCCAACAAATTTTTCTCTGCATAACCTCATTGCTGACCGTCATTGTTGCCGTAACTGATGGAGAGTCTTTTGTCGGAAAGGTAGTTGATTAATTCAAACCTCTTGAGCTAAGATATCTCATTGCACAAAATTTCTTTCGATAGTGATATATGAATTTATTTTGTTATTAAATGCTGAGCCGATTTTACCCTTTTAAAACGTTGATAGTTTATCATTTGAAAGCTAAATCAAATATGCTTTAGACTGTTAGAAATGTTATCTTTTGTAATGTTAAAGCACATCATAGTAAAAAATGCATTCACATAATTGCTTCGAAATATTTTGGAAAGTAAAGACATGTAGGGACTGTAAAGTGAAACATATTTGGTAAAAGACAATAACCATCATCAGCTTGTGTTAGCCCACTGCTGGATATAAGCCTCCCCTTATGCACGTACGAGTTTTTGGACCGTATTCAAACACGCTGGTCCAATGCGGGTTCGTGGGTGGACCGATTTACAATGGTTATAGGACAAACTAACAACTATTCGATTCTGAATAAAATCAAGCTTTTATAGAATTACTGTTTTCCCAAAAAATCAATTATAATAAAATTCAATTGTCAGATCCTACCAAAAGATAGGTCGTAGTTTTGGTAGCACTGTAAAAATGTTGGCGGTCTCAGGTGCAGTCATCGAACAAATTTTACCAACCCTTGTATGGTAATCCTATCATAAAAAAAAATACTACAACTGTAATATTATCGCTTCATATTTGATTTCGGAGTTTGATATCGAATTATTTATTTTTGCTCACATGTTTTATCATCATTATATTATACGTTATTTTTAAAGGTTTACCTCAAGCTGGTTTAATTTAAATTTGTAATATAAGCCTCGACGAGTAAAAATCTGAATACTTCATACGATACGTGACAGAAACGATACTGGCTGTGTGCCAGATTAAATTTCCTACTCTTGCAACGGCGCCGTTTAAATTATTTTATTAAATATATTAGCTGTTACTCGCAACTTCGTCGGCGTAGGATAGGAGAATGTCCTCGAGGTGTACTGAAATACACTTTTTAGTATAACATAAATAAATATATAAATAAATATATAAATAAATACCCACCAATCCACATTGGACCAGCGTGGTGGGATATGGTCCAAAACCCCCTAATTGATAGGGGTTTATTAGGGGAGGCCTATGTCTAGTAGTGGATTATCACAGGCTGATGATGATAATATAAATGATGAGTTTTTGTTGCATGTGCATTAAATACCAAGTTTTATGGCTTTTGCTTCGAGGACGAAAATTTTCCAAATTAACTTTATTCCCTATTTTAACACTAGTTCATCCCCGTACAGTTTGAATCAAATTTGTTATAAAAACACCATTTATGGCTTGTATCGAGTACATCTTGTAATAATCTTTAGACCACATTTATCGCAATAATTTAAAGCATTTGTACTATCTACACAATCAGTTTTAAGTGTGTACCGGATTTCATTTTATTCAATTAAATGGTACAAACAGTAAATACGAACAGACACACATATAGACATACAGAATGAGTTACTTTCGCGTTTATTAGTTTGGCTCATACTACTTTAAAGGATGCACTTAAAGCTCAGGTAACATGACAGATACTGAAAATGTTTAAATACAAGAAGAAATCATTAATCATATTTTTAGTTCGCAACACGCAGTATTTGATGTTTGGTATCATCATCATCATAATCAGCCTCTATTAGTCTACTGTTGGACATAAGCCTATCTCAATGAACGCCAAGACGGCCGATCCCTAGCTACTCGCTGCCAAATTGAGCCGGCTACTACACGGAGATCGGCACCCCACCTAGTCGGGGGTCAACCAACGCTCCGTCTTCCCGAACGCGGCCTCCACTCCAGAACCTTTTTGGCCCATCGACCATTGGCTCTTCTGACCACGTGACCGGCCTACTACCACTTCAACGAGCTAATCCTTTGCACTATGTCGGTGACTTTAGTTCTTTGCCGGATTAATTCATACAAAGAAACTCCGAGCATATTTGTTCATTTTTTAATCAATTTATTTTTTTTACTCGGTAGGCATGTAAACAATATAATATTTTATTGGTCAATATTGAAGATAATCATGCCTTTTTATCGTTAAAACTAAGTAATATAAACAATATCCCAAACAAAATCACAAAATCCTCGGTATCTTTAACGTAATATAACTGTAGGCGATTTAAAATTTGCTGTTTTTACAACAGAACTTGCAAAAATAAACTTTCCTTGACAAAAACGTGTGCCGCTGCATGACCACTTCAAGGACGCTGACCAACTTGGAGTGGAAGGCGACTGTCAAGTTTAAGCAAGTTGGTAATAGATAGCATTAACAGTATTAAAGTTATTAGTCCGGTTCGTTTTACCTTCAGGGTCCGTTATACCTTCCTTTCCCTAATTAAGAGAACAATTAAAAACATAAATCACCGACTTCAAACAGTACATAAGAATTTTACGCAAAATAAGCGGATAACTCTGCTAACTGTGCTCCCAGCACTTAACTGAACCGCGATTTCCGCCACCACATTTAAATCTGTTATATTTCTTAAGGTATTTAGAGTATCAGTATATCGCCTATGATACGTTTAATCACATATAATGAAGTCATTCTTTTGGGAACCGAACCTAGTGGTTTATAAGGCTACACAGGCTAGTGGTTTATAAACCTAGTGGTTAATAACGCCGCTAGAAAATACAATAACAGCTATTTTATTTTGTATAAAAATTTGCACTTCGATTGTTAAAAATACTATCGAATTTATAAGAATTAAACCCCAAAATACTTAATGATTTTTAAAAATTTTCAAATTTATTTCGATAGGAATATGCTATTTTCGTTTTCATTGTGTTTTTAGATTTATATGCATTATGGAAATACTAGCTTCCTTTCAGACTATTTTGAGAACGTTCCTTTTCACAATCGAATTTCATAATCAAATACATAGTTATGCTATGTTGGCTTGGGCTTTAGAAACCGGAGGTCGTGGTTAGTGCAATGCGGGCTGTAATAAACTCGATATAGTGTAGGCCTATGTCCAGATATTATTAAAATTTTTACCATTAACGATTAATTTATTGGTAAAATTTTAATTACATATATTTATTATATAGTATTAAATTTTAATGGTGTATGTAAATTTTTGTGTAGCTTTGAAAGGAAGAGAGCAGTTGGATTGAGCAGGTGTCAGTAAGCTCCCTCGTAATAGTAATACATGCAAATATTTTTGTTAATTTTGATCAAAAGAATTTTTATCCTTGTCTTTTCGCACGTTATAATGGTGTTGTAATTCAGACTTACCAACGTGATGCAAGAAAGTTACAAAAATAAATGAACAAAAACCTGCACCCGAGAAAAGTTCGTAAACAATCGAATTTTGAGGTGCGTGATTAAAACTAGTAAACGACTTTTTATTGTTACAATCTTTTAATTATTCACTGTTTGATTAAGTTTTTTAATACAAATTGTTCTACATATAGATAAAGTTTTTTAGTGATATTTCAAATTCTACTATTATTCACTTAACAAATTGTAAATGTTTTTTTTCAAATACAAAATTATTGTTCTAAATTTACCAATGATTAGAATTTATTTACGATTTTCTAAATGCTTCTAATTACTTTATTTATTATAAAAGTTTTAAACTTAATGTATCTTTGTTATTTAAATCAGATTAATATATAATTATATAGTAATGAAAATTTACGCTGCATTTAATGACAAAATGTAGATCTTATCTACTTTTCAAACTGAATATTGTTGTTAAAACATTAAAATCATAAGATAATTTGATCAATAGAATACTCTATATCCAAATTCATGTCAAATGTTCTATGGTGAACGTTGCGCATACTGTAGAATGGCATTAAAGTTTTAATGATTAAAAAAGTTATAAAAAAGGTTTGCAAATGTAATTTTTTTATAGTTCGAAAAACACGATGATAAAAAAACCAAAAGTTAATCACTAGGTGGAAGTTTGTATTACTAATTAAACAAGATTTATTTTGAGAGATGAATGATACAAATAAATGAACGACGATCTTTTTGGTAAATCAGAATGAGTGGTAGATGTTATATGTAATTGTTATTATTATTTAAATTTGACTTTTCAAAACAAATTCACATGAAAGTAGGTTGAAGTAATTTTATCCAAACCAAAGTTGTTATAAAGACTTGTATATGTATGACGTTACTGTAATTAATTATTAGCTATTACTACCATTCGAGAAACCAAGCTTTTTAAATACGGCCTTTAGTTAGGCTTAGTTCAATTTACATGGTAAAACGTGGAACAAATTGAGCACAAACGTCTGTATTTGATATTTGATTTGGTTTTTAACTATTTCGGTAATAACTTTTAAGTATTCTCTTAGTCCTGCAAAAATTTCGAAGGCATTATTAATTTGTAGGCAAATTAAAAATGAAAAATATGTATCGACATCAGCATTTAGGCAGCTTAGATTCTATGTCTTATTTCAGGTCATATGAAGTAAAAATGTTTTGATTTTACGTTAAATTGTCTTAATATCTAAAAATTGTTATTATTTTTGTATTTTTAATTACAAAATAATTTATTTAAAGCGTGAAATGACATTGTTCAAATAACTCTATTCTTGTAAGACATTTTTTATGTGTATTCCTAATAAAATTCCTTGACTACCAGTAGCTTGTATACAAATTCTTATATACAATATAACATGAAAAAAGTAATATATATGACGGCGACTTGTCTAGAAATACTATTAAAAGTAATATTAAAGGTAACAATTGCGTTATTTTAATGTTATGTTTACGTTGATAAGTATTATTAATTATTTCTATTGCTTACGCGAATATTATACATAATTAAATAAAATGACTTTACGGATTTTATCGACCACGGCCTCCGGAAAGTGTTCGAAACGTCGGGAATTTAAAAATGTAAAATAAACGCGATAAAATCCGTGAAGTCATTTTATTTACTAAGTATTATTAAATTTTCGGGTCTATTTATATATTTTAAACTAATAAATATTTACACTCGAGCGATGTGACGTAGATTAATGAAGATAGTCTGCCTCTGGAATAAATTTAATAATTATATTTTACGAATAATTTATTATCTTGTTTCTAACTTACATTAAAATTTAGTAATTCATCACACAAACTTTTTAATTTTTCATCATCATCATCATCAGCTTGTGATAATCCACTGCTGGACATAGGCCTCCCCTAATACACCCATGTCCATTAGGGGGTTTTGGACCGTACCCCCCACGCTGGTCCAATGCGAGTTGGCGGGTTGGTGGTTTGTTCATGCCCATCCGAGCATGGATCATCTTACTTTTCAGACAATTGGGTGATCAGCCCAAATTCCCTTACCAACTAGGAAACAACAATGAAAAATTGATGAGTCACTGCAGGATTCGAACCCACGACCACCGGTTTCTAAAGCACACGCCTATACTACTAAGCTATGGAGGCAGTTATTTTTACCTCGTGGAATAATTTAACTATAACTAAAGTAATATAACAAAATTAAAAGCTTATTATTTATCGTTATTTAATTATGTATATTTAATTTGTTTAGCGAGTAGTAAAGAACTGAGTACTATTTTATTCCTATTTAAATTAATCTGTAAGAATGAAATAATGATGATACCACGTTTAATTTTTTACCGATAGATTTAGTAAGCTGATAAAGTAAAGCGATTATTTGTAACTCTTAAAAAATTAAAAATTTTGAGTAAAATTTGTCAAGTTGTTTCCTTATTTAATACAAAGGAAACTTCTAGTAAATTATTACTTATTAAAATGGATGCGCATTTATTTAATGCTCTGAACTGTAATTTAGTAAGTTTAGGTTAACGTTTATTGTAATTTACATAGTGTAATGTATTACCAATAATACGAGTAATAATTACAGTTTATTTTAAAAGTTTTCTTGTAAAGACATTCTACATTACATAATTTATGTGGGATGTTGACCGTTACAAATTGTTATCGATTAAAAATATTTTCTCTGATAGATCTTGATGTTTTATTTTACTTGAGAATCTAAATTGAACAAAGCAGATAAATATAATGAAAGGTATTCTTGACTATTCACAATACATTTTAAAATCAACAGTTGTCTTTTTGTTAGAAGGCACTGACCATACAATACCTCATCTTTACATATATATATGAGTCACATTTGCACACATGCAAAAGGTAAATGTGCCAACTTCTTGAGAATGATTAAAATAAAGAGGCAATAAGCTCCATCGTATCGTATAGAATAAAAGTTATTCGTAAAGCCGAAGCGCAGAAAGTCGATTTTTCTAAAACTTTCTTGAAATCTTGTCTCGTTGAAGCTTTGGCCCTCAGGTTAAAATTCTTTGCCATTTTCATTTCTACTTTTTCCGAGTAAAATATTGAAAGTCTGTAACGTACGAAGATCTTAATAATAAATAGTTATTCGGTTAACCCATTTGGTTTTTGAAGTTGCGATTGCATTTGATTAAAATTAAAAGTATCCGACGCCTTCGATCAATTGCGGGGAGTAGTAGATACAGCTTTAAAAATTGTTAAACCTTTCATTGAAGATTTAACGTTTTACCATTGATATATTTGTATGTATTTATATTTTTATGTGGTGTCATATTTATCAGAGTAGTAACAGTAACAGTACATGTATTAGTCCTCTCACGACTATGTTTTTAGATCGTTGTAGTTCGTTAATTCTTTTATATTGAGTGGCAACTTATCAATTGACGTAACGCAGATAACCCAATAAGAATTAGCAATATTCGTGCCTAGTTTATTTAATATCTCAAACAAACTAAAACTGAGAAAACTATTACGTCTGGAAGCTGTTGTGGCCACTTTAACGGTTAAACGAAGACAATATTAGAAAATTTAACAGAGCTAGTGAGGCACGACGAGTGCTTTGTTTAGCATTCACAATTATTTTTATTACAAATTAAAAATAAATTGCTCTTTTATTTTCAAAACGATCTTCCACAGTAAATGTTATTTTAATAATGTTATTATTGTTCTACATTTAATATTATCACGTAGAAATATCTCGATAATAACTTAAATTAACTTTACCTTTAACCAAAGGAAGCAGTACTAATAGTAAGTATTTAAAATTAAAACGATGGGGAGAAAGAACGCATGGATCATGTTTATTAAAAATTATGGTAGAATAGGATTTATGAAAACGTATCAATAAGGTTGGTACCTTTTACATGTAACTTTCAAATCAATATTATATAAACACTACCGTCTTCCGGTTTAAAGGACACCGTAGCCAGCGTAAATTCTGGTCAAATAACACAATCGAAGGTATTTTTAAGTTAATCTCTTAATGTTAAAAATTATTCCTAAATATGTAAAGTTATATTTACGTTTCTTTGGCATGTTTTATACTATCATTTTTACTTGAAAGGACTCGATTGATATCATATTGACATTGGCTAAGATATTCGCTACAAAACCATGTTTTAGAATAATAACAAATTAAGGAATATTTAAGCGTACGCTTCTGGTAACCCCGTTTAAAACTAGATTGATTGACGAAGATGAAGTTTGTTCATATGTTAAAATTTTTCATAATTTCTTTATATTCAAATTTTAATATGTTCGTAGAAATTATGTATGTATGAAAAATATTTAAGGACCATAGCGACTATATTTAAGACTTGTGTTAAAACTAATTAAGAAAATTCATTCCAGATAAGTCAATAAAAGTTTTTAGTATTCGACATAATAATATTTTATTCAAATTTAATTTAATTATTTTGCTGCATCAATGTGCAACACAGAAAAAATTAATATGATTTATAGTAACTTTGACAAAACAAACTTATAAGTAAATATCTCATCATCTGCATTGAACCATAATTTGGGTATAAGCTCTTAGAAAAGTCGACCAGCACAAAAATAGATTTTACAATGTTTCTGGCGCAAACATTTCAAGTTGGAACTTCTTTGAAGCACCAGTTTGCATTTTAATAAAATTATTTCTGCCGGTATCTTTAGTAAAACTAATAAAATTCTAGGAACCGTATAGCTATGAAAATGTTATAGCAATGACGTTCAAGCTTGTAGTGTTCATAAAATTTGACTAGCTCATGTGTTATTATTTATATATATAGGTGAATAAAACTCTTGAACTAAGTAAACAGAGTTTCACATAATAAAAATTAAAGTTACCCTTATTATAATCACTCTCATTTTTGAAATGTAATATATAAAATTTTATAATATGTTCCGTAAAGTGTGAAACAATGACATTAATAAAGATAAAAGTGGAGTTAAGTTATCGCCATGAGGAACGCCACTTTAAACATTCAGCCAACTTTATAAAGTATCACCAACTACTACAGACTGCTGGCGTTCCTGAAAATATGAACAGAACCATTCCAGAACTTCATTAGAAACCATAAAATGTGATAGGATAGCGAGAAGGATATCGTGACTGACGGTATTTAAGTCATTGGAAAAATCTTTAGACCATGACAGTAATTTTAGTCCTCTCCGTACCCTTTTAATATCGTCAGTAACCTTTATAACTGCAGTAGTCGTACTGTGGCCTGATCCGAAACCGGATTGAAGAAAGCTCATTAGGTTGTTTCGAAATATAAAGTAAGAAAATTGTTTTAGTACACATGGCTTAAGAACTTTAGAAAATAATGGCAGGATAGAGATGGGTCAATAATGGGTGAGAAGTGATGGGTTTTAACATTTTGGTACAGGACGGACAAATGCTTTAACAGGTATGGAAGGATATAGAAGACAATACGTAATGTAATGTAATATTACGCCGCGCAATATCGTTAATTGTCTAATTCTTTATTACGTCATGCTATATGTATGTGTTGCTCCCGCTTCAGAATATTTTTGCATAATAGTTTAAATAAATAAGTATAAATATAAATATCGCTTACATAACGTCAAATTTAGTTGACGTTTTATTATAATAATAAGTACATAAAATATGATGTAATACATTTATTTAAAGTTAAAAAATTAGTAAAATTGTTAATCTGCTCAATATGGTTAAATGTTTTGTATAATCAGTAACACCCACTAAATAATAAAAAATTTAGAAATATTAGTAATTAATTTAATAATAGAGCCTAATACTATTTTAAAGTAAATTTCTTTAATTTTATGATACAACGTCAAATCAAATATATTTTAGTGATACAAATGATCAAAGCGTTAGTTTTGAGGCAATAAGTAATGAAGATCAAAGTGAGTAGCCTCTCATTATATGAGACATAAAGTCTTATATAGGTTAATGTTCAAAGTAAAGGTTTTCCCATTTACTCGGAGCACTCTTGAGTAATTTCCGAAACAGTTAAGAGCCTTTCCTGTATAGTTTACAGTGTAAACCTGCAAATAACGCGTAGCACTTTCATATAACATTACCCCAGATTATGTTGCGGTTGTATGTTTTTATTGTTTATATTTGTAAACATAAACTTAAACCAGCTAGGTTAATGTAAAAATCGACAAAAAATATTTCACAATGTTTATATATAAACAATGTGTTATTACTTTTCGTCCCTAGAAGTTTCTAATCTTACACATTCACTTCAGATAGAAAAAATGCTTTCGACTTGCTTTTAAATGCCGTCTACATGTTCGTTTTAATATGCAAAACTTTTTTAAAAAAAGTGCTCTTATTTCAGATCATCTCATCGACTAGATATGCCTTCTTGTAGTTCTTCTTATTTTAACTACATAAACTTTGTTTTTTAAAATAAAATTCGAAAAAAAAATTGTTTTTACATAAAACTGAGGAAAGGAAAAATTTATCACCATTTAAAAAATTTATTAAAATATAGACAAAATTAAGAAATTTAATTTTGTTTGTAACTATCATCACTCAAATTGAGTAAAGCCTTTTAATTTACCATAGTGTTATTATTAGATATTTAAACCTTCAGACGAAACTACTTTTAATAAAGTTTGGTTACAAAAGGTTTATCCCTTGAAACTTTTGGTTTATTAGTTACGAATGCTTAAGTAAAACGTCTTTGGGAAAGTTAAATATTATTCATTAATTTGCGCGATTACTTAAAATTTTAAATCTATTGATTTAAGCTGTTTTTTCCTGACCCCCGGGCTGGAAAGGTTCGGCGTCGGGAATTTAAATAGTAAAATAAACGCGATAAAACCGTAAAAGTCCTTTTATTCAAACGTAATCAAAATAAATAATTTTAAATCTCCTAATTCCCCGATTTTTCGCATTTATTCTTTATATTTCATCTTATATGTTTCTGACTTTTTTGCGTCCATTATAACCGGCAGTATAAGATTCCTAGACTGCACGTATGGATTTAAAGTCCGAATAGTTTATTACCGATAAAATTTTTTCATATTCAACAGAACGTCAAAATTTATTTGATAACGATAACTTTTTCTAATTTATAGAATGTTATTTATTTTACTGGTTAATATAATAGAACCGCATCTAAGACTTTTAAAGAAACGGAAATAAATTAGAAGTTTTTATATCGTTTTTTAGTAAGCGTGTATTAAGATTGTAATCATAGTAAAGCATATTCTGATTGCTGAAAAAAATATTTATAACAGCTGTTTGATAACTTTATTGTATATTTTTTAATTCAACTACTGCTATAAATACAAAAAATTCTCTTTAAATAACAAATTTCAAATTAAGGGATACCAGGAATATCGGTGAAATAATAAAAAGATAGTTGTTTGACTTTTTTATTTAAAATTTCAAAAATTTCTGTTTCAACGAAAAATGGGTGGGTTTTCTTTTTAATTAAAAGTTTTCCACCAACTTTTAAATATAAAAATGTTTTAAAAAAAACATTGGATTATTTTTTTAAAATAATGGGTATTAAAAAAAACCATATACTAAAAACATTACTTATGAAATTAAATAAAGGAGAAACCATGAAAAAGTTGATACCAAATTTACAGAATATTTTCCTTTTAGGTTTTAAAAATACGAGGGAAGATTTGTTAATAAAAACAAAAAATTTTAAAGAAAAAATTGACTCATCCAAATCATACTATCAATCGGTAATACAGGGAATTGTTGAAAAAGTATGAAACGATATTATAAAATGGATTATAAAAGACCCTTAACAATTTTAAAAAATAGCTCAAAAACAGAAATTTGTGCCAGTAACGCAAAAAAAAAAACAACTATTACGAATATTAAGCCAGGTTGTCGATATTCTTCTTGAAAACGTTTGTTTTAAAAATCAAACGAGAAATTTATGAATAGTAAAAAACATAACCATCATTGAAAAGTTTGGGACCACTGATTGGTGGGGCCTGACACCCGATAGAATGTTTTTCCTTTTATACAATTTTTAAATAATCAAGACAAGTCAAGACAAAAGCCCAAAAAGAAAACAGGGTTTGACTGTACCGATATTTATTATAAAGTTGGTCTCCCTTTGATTTTTATGGGGTTAACTTTATGAATTAAAAAATAATGTTTTATTTAATAATGCCTCTTAAGAAGTACGAAAATGAACCTAAAATTATCTCTTATGATTAACAGATTGATTTAATATAAATATTTATTAAGTTAGGGAAGATAATGTCATAAGTCCAGTATAAATACTTAAACTAATATCAAATTATTTATTTTGAAAATTATCAAATGTGACCATTTATAATTGAATTGGAAAAATCAAGCATGTAATAAATATAATATTATGTTACGAATTGGTTGTAAACGTCAGTATAAAATTTAAATAATAGAAAAGGCAATTTAAGTGGAAGTGACATTCGGATGAGATGAAGATGAGGATGTGAAAACAGGAATATAATATATTTTATTTTTAATTAAACGCCATTGGAATTTCGTTTTTAATTTTTA
The DNA here is from genome assembly GCA_029286875.1 of Lamproptera curius. Lineage (NCBI taxonomy): Eukaryota > Metazoa > Arthropoda > Insecta > Lepidoptera > Papilionidae > Lamproptera > Lamproptera curius. The sequence continues at coordinate 77,061 of JAGSMT010000258.1, read as the reverse complement.
GTTTTTATAATTTAAATTTTCTTTATTTTTTTATACTAAAATATAGGAAAAGGATGATGTTCTTGACCTGGAGCTGGGTTGGCTTCTAAAATTTGACCATTAAAAATTTAAAAAAAAAGGATTCGTGATTTGTAAACTACCTTATTGGTTTATAAGCTAACAATATTTTATACCAAACAGCATTCAATTTCAAAAACTTTTAGGTCATATTTTTTGCGCGGTTGGTCTCAAACCGTCGAAGAAATGATTGGAAACAACCAGTTATATCCCTCAACCGCCCCGTTCTTATTCGGCGACACTCCCCACAGTCACACCATAAATTTCGAGAATGGTACCAGAACGTTAATGTTTTTTTTATCCTTTATTAAAACATTAAAATAAATTTCATTCTGTTCCCACGCTGAGAAGTTAAATTGGGTTAAACATTTAATTGTTTTAAAAAGTTTTTCGAGTCCGTAAATTTAGTGGGCAGCCGGTGGGGATATCCTTTTTGTGTATATAACGTCCATCGGACCCCAAATAATTCTGTTTAAAATCGAGTTAGATACCACGAACCAAAAAATAACTTCACGGGCATCGGCAATCCACCGAGAGGACGCGGCCCCAACGCCGACTGGAAATCACCTGAAGGACGAGGTTGAGCAGAAGGTTTTTCACTTTTGTTTCCATATACCTTGTTCTTCCAACGAACTATATCGTGAAAATTTTAAGATACTTATTTTTTTAGTCAAAAAAGACAAAAATTCTTCCGTATTATTTTACCCTATTAATTAATTCTAATTGTTTAGAAATAATAACCAAAATGTTTACAATAATACCAAAAAAGTTTAGATTTAATTCTAGATATGACGGGGGACGAAAAATTATTAAACTTATTCCAATCTAAATTGCGAAATGTTAAGTACAACAGGAGGTAACAATTTCAACAAAACTGTACCAAACGCATTAAAGCAAACTTATAGGTAAACATTTTTTTAAGGACAACGGACATTAAAAGTGGGAAGGTTTAAAAATATTTTGACCAACATTTTGGACCCCGTTTGAAGGTAGGAAAGAACGAATCAAAAACAAAACGGGAATCTTCCTAATTTTGGGAGAATTCAAAATATAAAAGCCATTTTTGTAAAGTTCAAAGAAGAGAAAGGGGAATTCCGGAAATTTAATTTATAATAAAAAGTTGAATGTTTTATACAACCTTCCGAGGACCCATTGAATCAAGACCAAAGGCATCTTGGGAGACGGTTTAAAATAAGAAAACCCGGTCTGAAGAAATAATGGTCTAACATCCAATCATCTCACAATTTAAAAAAATGAAACCAATCATTAACCCCCAAACCAATTTGGTTTGGAATTATCAAACCTGGGTGGGAACCCCAATGTAAAATTTCTTTTGGAGGACCACGAATATGGCTTTCCGCCCAACCAACCACAAAAACAGAACGGTTTCGTGGTGGGTTTGAGGTTCCCCAACAACAGACACCCAGGATTTGGGCATGCACCCCATAACCCTAACCAAAAAAGTTTGGTTTCCCCATCAACCACCCCTTTAAATAATTCAGCCTAACCCAATAAGGCATGGTTTCCAACCCAGAATAACCCAATTTTGGCATTCCACCCAACACCAGCAAGGTTTATAAGATGTATCAACGCACCCCTATAAGAAAAATATGTTGAGTATTTTACAAGAAGAACCATCGGTATACAAAGGAACCCCAAATTAATAATTAAAATCAAGATTACTGAGTTGTTCCGAAAATTTTAAGAACATCCAGAGGAACCAGATAACCTGGAAATGGATAATCCAATCAGACCAAATCAACCTTCGACGGACGGTAAAATTCACCCAATTTTCGAAGTATTTTTAAAACTCCCACACAAATTCCGGAAATAAATTCAAAATTCCTTATTGACACTGGCAGTAGTCGATCGTTTATAAGCCCTGACAAAGCGAACGAATATTTCAAAAGGTACAAATTCGCGAACCATTTACTAGTAGTAGTACGCATGCACAGAGCATTCATGATGAAGTTATACTTATACCGCTTTTAAAAACATTTAAATGCAAACTACCGCATAAATTCTACATTTATGAAGTAGATGGCCGATACGACGGGCTTATCGGCTCGGACCTCTTAAAAAAATTAGCTGCTAATGTAGACATGAACCACCAGATATTGCGAACGCCTAACACCGAAATTCCAATTATTTACAACCCGCAACATGAAGTTAATTTAGAACCCCGATCTGAGACACGCGTCAAAATCCCGACGAATCTTCAGAAAGGCGATGCAATAGTCAATTTTACACGGTTCAGTAAGGACATACGCATGCCGTGCGCTTTGGTTAAATGCGAAAACTTTATTAAATAAAATTACTTTACGGATTTTATCGCGTTTATTTTAATTTTTTAATTCCCGACGTTTCGAACACTTTCCAGCGGCGTGGTCACGGGGAACTGAGATGTCATGCGTCTTGTTGCCAGTGATGACAGGGGTTTCAGATCTTAGTTTTATTAATTATATTTAATCTGATTCCGACCTATGCAAAACGAACTGATTTTATCTTTACAGCCAGCAGTGGTATTAGTGGGTTTAAATTTTAATTTATTAATTATGGGATCCCAAGCAGGTGGTAGAACCCAACCATCTTCTCTATTGAAATTTGGATGTTTTTTAATCTCAATAGCCTCACGGATCATCCTTGGTAGGAATCGGTGTTCTTTAGCGAGGATTTGTGGTCGATCAAATCTGATGTAATGGTTTGGGTGATTTAAAGTATGGTCACACACTGCCGATTTGTTGGGTATTTTATGTTTGATGTTAGCTATATGTAACTTCATGCGGGTTCTTATCGCTCGCTTTGTTTGTCCAATATAAGAGAGGCCACAGTCACAATCTAGCTTGTACCTCCTGGGTCTTGTAGAGGAATATTGCACTTGACAGGTGGTAGGAATTGGCCAATCTTCTTCAGCGCTTGAAAAAGTTTTGATTGAAGCCCGCCTCAAAATGTAGCCAATCTTGTCAGTTACGCCTCTCACAAACGGTAGAACAGCAGGTACTCGCTCCACTGTGGCTGCCTTCACTCGGTACCTGTGACGCTGCCGTGGCCAGCGAGCTTGATTTGTCGCAGTACTTGCTTAACATGTTGTAGCTCAGCCGCCAGGTGTTCATCATCACAGATCCCTCGATGCTTCTGAAACAAAGATTTGCCCATGGTAGCTAACTGGATGGATGGATGGTGTGAATTGCCATTTAAATATTTATTTGTATGGGTTGGTTTCCTATCACAGTATGGCTCAAGGTGTTATCAGGGATTGGAATAACTAAAACATCAAGAAAAGCTAAAGAATTATTATTTTCTAACTCCATAGTAAACTGTATTTTTGAATTAATGGAGTTAAGGTGGTTTAAAAATGCATTTATTTTATCATATGGTAAGATGGTAAATGTATCATCTACATAGCGCTTATAAAATCTTGGATGAATGGGAGCAGTGAGTAGGGCCTTCTGCTCAAAGTCTTCCATAAAAATGTCAGCAACAATAGGAGACACTGGGCAACCCATCGCTACACCATCCATCTGCATGTAGAACTCATCTTTCCACAATAAATAGCCAGATGTTAAGCAATGTTTTAGTAAAAATGCATATTCTATTGAGATGTTATTTTCCTCTAACTTTCTTGTTACAATATTGATGCAATCTTCTATAGGTAAAGATGTAAACAAAGATTGAACATCAAAACTAACCATAGTTTCATTGTCAGCAAGATGTAGATGTTTACCTCACTAACAAAATGGTATGAATCCTTTGTAAACGCTTGTTTGTCCTCTGAGTGGTGAGAGGATTTTTACTAAATGTTGAGCCAATTTATAAGTAGGCAGAGTCCAATTTGGCTAACAATAGGGCGCAATGGAGCATTCAATTTGTGTATTTTAGGCAACCCATACAATTTTGGGGCTTTGGGACATGAAGGTATTATCAATTTTACGTCAAGATTAAGTGTTTTGGAGTGCTTTTTAATAAAATCGCAAGTTAATTTCAGCGTTTTAGTAGTATGTCAGTTTGACCTTCCTATAAGTAGTTTCATCTGATAACAGTTGTTCTAATTTAGAATTATAATCTGACGTGACCTTTGTCCGCTTGGAGAATTGTTAGTTCTTTGTTGTTGCGTAAGTTGTTAAGTGCAATAAGTTCATCCTTAAGAAGATTAGGTTTCGGCACTTTGCTTCGACGCAACATTGACGAAATATCTTGTCGGATAGCCTCCAAATCTTCCTTTTGTAATTGATTTTGAACAAACAATCCTCCACACACTACAATTTGCTCATACGGGATTTTTCGCGGCAATACGTGCGAAATTTAAACCTTTGATAATACTTTCAACGTCGATTCATCCAGTGATTGTTGTGACAGATTACAAACCGCGCTGTACGTCATTACTGCTGTCACTTTGGGAAAGTTTGTTCCGTTTGAACGTTGTAACGATTCTTTAGGCTTAGATTTGTTTAATAATTTTCGAATTTTATTATTTGTTTTTTTTTGCATTTATTATAAGTAGTTACTTCGCGTTTATTTAAAGTATTATGCAATTTTCAAAATCGAATAGCGTTAAAATTGATTTAATATCACTGATGAATTTTCAATGTGGGTATTTATGACGCACAGATCGGATCGGTGGTTGGATTACCCTCCTCAACAATATAATACTTGCCTGGTTTAAGATCTTGGCGCTACCACGAATGTCCTTTTTAGGTGATATCCGGACACACGTGGGGACGAGCTCGTTGTCCCTGCATTTCTTCATCAAATTTAGTGATGTTACATGTGTTGCGCCCTTTGTCATCAGACCTTCCAACCGGCGAATTTTCGTTGGCGTTTTCCAGTCCGTACTAGGTACACATAATTATTTCTATTGCTTGCGCGAATATTATACATTATTAAATAAAATTACTTTACGGATTTTATCGCGTTTATTTTACATTTTTTTTTTTTTTTTTTTTTAATTCCCGACGTTTCGAAATCTTTCCAGCGCCGGGTCAGGTGAGACTGAGATGTCATGCGTCTTGTTGCCAGTGATGAAGCGGGTTTCAGATCTTAGTTTTTAATTATATTTAATCAGTATTCGACCTATGCAAAACGAACTGATTTTATCTTTACAGTCAGCAGTGGTATTATGTGGTTTAAATTTTATTATTAATTATGGGATCCAACGTGTAGAACAACCATCTTCTCTATTGAAATTTGGATGTTTTTACTCAATAGCCTCACGGATCATCCTGGTAGGAATCGTGTTCTTTAGCAGGATTTGTGGTCGATCAAATCTGATGTAATGGTTGGGTGATTTAAGTATGGTCACACATGCCGACTTGTTGGGTCTTCTATGTTTGATGTCAGCTATATCCTTCACGCGGTTCTTATTGCTCGCTTTGTTTGTCAATATAGAGGCCGCAGTCACAATCTAGCTTGCACTCCTGGGTCTTGTAGAGAATATTGCACTTGACAGGTGGTAGGAATTGTGCAACTCTTCAGCGGTTCAGAAATAAGTTTTGATTGAAGCCGCCCAAAATGTACCAACTTGCAGTTACCTCTCACAAACGGTAGAACAGCAGGTACCGCTCCACTGTGGCCCTTCACTGGTCACCGTGACGCTGCTGGCGCAGCAGCTGCTGTGTCAGTACTTGCAACATGTTGTAGCTCAGCCGCCAGGTGCATCATCAAATCCCTCGTGCGCCACGGCGGCGTCACAGTGACCGAGTGAAGGAGCCACGGTGGAGCGGAGTACCTGCTGTTCTACTTTGTAGGAGGCAACTGACAAGATTGGCTACATTTTGAGGCGGGCTTCAATCAAAACTATTTCAAGCCGCTGAAGATTGGCCAATTCCACCACCTGTCAAGTGCAATATTCTCTACAAGACCCAGGAGTGTAAAGCTAGATTGTGACTGCGGCCTCTTATATTGGACAAACAAAGCGAGCAATAAGAACCCGCGTGAAGGAACATATAGCTGAATCAAACATAGAAGACCCAACAAGTCGGCAGTGTGGACCATACCTAAATCACCCAAACCATTACATCAGATTGATCGACCACAAATCCTGCTAAAGAACACCGATTCCTACCAAGGATGATCCGTGAGGCTATTGAGATTAAAAACATCCAAATTTCAATAGAGAAGATGGTTGTCTACCACCTGCTTGATCCCATAATTAATAAATTAAATTTAAACCCAAGCATAATACCACCTGGCTGTAAAGATAAAACAGTTCGTTTCAGGTCGAATACAGATTAAATATAATTAATAAAAACTAAGATCTGGAAACCCCTCATCACGGCACAAGACCAGAATCTCAGTCTCCCGTGACCACGGCCGCTGGAAGTTTCGAAACGTCGGAATTAAAAAATGTAAAATAAACGATAAAATCCGTAAAGTAATTTTATTTAATAATGTATAATATTCAGCAAGCAATAGAAATAATTGGAAAAACTTTGCTGAAACTATTATCCAAAATGTTCCAAATGAGAAAGCGACTATCATTGTAGAACCTTTTAATGTCACTCCTTTGAAAATTCTACTTGCACAATAAATACAACAATGTCGGAATGTGAGATCGATGAAATACTCAAGAAAATTTACACAAACTCGCCTAGATCATACTAACGACGAAGAACGGCAGATTACAAACTATGTTACGAATATCGTGATATATTTTACAGTGAAAAGATTCTCTTTCATCACAAACCAAGTTCAACACAATAAGAACTGTAAATGAAGATCCGATATACATTAGACCATATGACATCCGCCATTACAGAATGAGGAAATACAAAGACAAGTAAACGACATGCTTGAGAACGATGTTATTCAGAATTTCACTCACCTGGAGTGCACCTGTACACTTGGTACCCAAAAGGTAGATGCGTCTGGACAGCAGAAATTTAGAATGGTAATAGACTATCGGTGCCTTAATGACATAACAATGACGACAAGTATCCCTTGCCTAATATAAGGATCTCTTTGATAAACTAGGTAAATCAACATATTTTAGCACCTAGATCTAGAAGCGGATATCACCAAATTGAGTGAATGAAAAAGATCGACCAAAGACAGCTTTTACTACTCAGTCAGGACACTACGAATTCAAACGTATGCCGTTCGGTTTGCCACAGCACCAGCTACGTTCCAACGCGCTATGGATAACGTCCTTCGTGGTCTACAGGGTCTACATTGTCTCGTTTATCTGATGACATAATTGTCTATTCATCGCCACAGGAGCATATCGACAAATTACGGGATATATTTAAACGCCTACGAGAAACTAATCTAAATAACGCTAGACAAGTGCGAATTTTTGAGAAAGGAATATTGTATTTAGGCCATACAATCTACCAAAGAGGTTTGAAGCCTATAGAAATAACGATAAATACAAGCCATATTAAATTTCTACCTCGAACATCAACTCGAGATTAAAAGTTTCTTGGACTCGTAGGATATTATAGAAAATTTATAAGGACTTCGCAAACTGACGCAACCACTCACTTCCTGTCTTAAAAGAAAATAAAATTGAAATCACTAGGAATCATAAATGCTTTCGAAGATGTAAAGAACTACTCACAAACGCACCGCTATTACAGTATCTGATTTCTCGACTTTGTTTTGACCACAGACGCGTCAAACTTTACTCTGGGTGCAGTTCTGTCGCAGTACTGTGGCAGTGATAAACCAGTCGCCTTTGCTAGTCGAACATTAAATGATGCTGAGACCAGGTACAGCACAATTGAAAGAATTACTAGCATTGTGTGGTGTTAAACATTTCCGACCTATCTATACGGCAAGAAATTTACCATCACAAGACCACCTGACCATTGGCTTGGTAAATTCTATAAAAGAGCCTAATATAGTAACCAGATGGAAATTACGCCTAGCAGAATTTGACTACGAAATCGTTTACAAAAATGGAAAACAAAATAGCAATGCGATGCATTATCCAGAATAAGAATAAATGCTCTGAGCGAAAACGATGATGCATCTTTGAAAGTGAAATAGACGAAAAGAACAAAGCTCAAAAATATTTAGACGACGTGGTATCTGAAATTGAACAATTTGTAAACAGGAAAAATTAGAACAGCCGATAACTATCTCATCGATACAGAAACGAAGCATCCTCCTAAATGAAAAAGAACCTAAGTGCCTTTTACCGTCTCCAAATAGTAGCACCATCACCGCATCTGAAGGCCGAAACAGCATAGGCACAATACATTCTGCAGAAGACATAGACAATCAGGTATTGTAATTCTCCAGAGGCAATTGATACAACCAAACAAATACTGTACATACCTGGAACAGAAATGAATGTTCAGTTAAGGATATTTCCAGAGACAAACAAAAAGGTTCTAAGTTCATTTACCTAGATAACTTAGATCTAGTGAAAAATTTCCTCAAAGTTATATCAGACCCAAGATTAAATACTTTTTATTTCGAAGACATTCAACATCGTAATCAGTTTTCGAAAGTCACGATACAACTATTTCAAAAGGTAGTGTCAGACTATATAAATGTACTAAATATAGTATACTGAAGATGAAAAGAACAACGGAAATAGTCCTCCAATATCATACAGGAAGAAGTTCCACAGAGGTATAAAGGAAACCACAAAACACATAAAAGGACATTCTATTGGAACAACATGGATCAAACTATAGCAAGCATCATAAATTCATGTGAGGTGTGCAAAAAGATGAAATACGACCGTAAACCCTTCAAACCGGAAATTCAGTTAACTCAAACGCAGTATAAACCATTTGAAGAGATATTTATAGACACATTCTCTATTGAAGGAAGTATTTCTAACTATCATCGATGCATTCAGCAAACTAGACAAGCCATTGAAATCAACAGCCGATCAACCCCGAGTCATAAGAGCACTTATAAAGTATTTTTCTTTTACGGAACCCGACCAGGATTAGCTCAGATCGTATGGAATTCATAACGTTCTTATGAAGGAAATGCTAGACCTCTACAAAGTTACTCTACACATTGGTCCCGCATAATCCCAATTCTATGGATTGATCGAAAGTTCCACTCAACTATCACCGAAATCTACCTGTATCGCCAAATCCAGCATAAGATCACAGACGCAGCATCTGTAATGACTTACGCTGTTATGTCAACAACCACACAATTCACTCAACTACCGGACTTACTCCATTTGAAGTAGTTTTGGGACACTAGATCCAACAATGCTTTCTCCATGAATTTTAACAAACACTATATCAACAGTTAGTTAAGGAACACGCACACAGAACCAAGTACCTATACGAGTACCTGACAGATAAGATAATCGAGAAGAAAATGTCTGTAAAAATAAAAAGACCAGGTGAATCACAATTGATTGGACATAGGAGATACAATTTACATAAAAAGGCGTTAATACAAGACGGAGTAAAGATAAACCACGCTATCAGAAGGCTACATTACAGGAGCTGTCAATAGAAATGTGGTTTCGTCGAAACTAACAAACGTAATACTGACGTACCTGTTAAAGATATTAAACGCCCTCCACAGGTTAATGCTCGTGGCGATCCAGATGATGGAGACCAGGTTTCAACTCTCCGGATTGACAAGAATCCGGGATTGTTGCCGGTCAACGAGCAAGTCCTATAAGACAATTGGGTAGTTGTTAAGATATTAGATTTAAATTAATTTACGAGGAATTAGAAAACACTATAGATAGATTTAGATTACTTAAAAGCACGTTCAAAGTTATATCGATGTTAAAATATTAGATTCAGATTTTATAAATGCGGAGAAACAAACTGATTACACTATGAACATAACTGTTAATAAATTTAAACAATTAATTCCGTCAATTGAATCAAACGAGGACTATTAAATCCACTAGGCTCTCTTATTAAAGCCATCAGGGAACCTAGACAATAATGACGCTGCAGTATACGAAAGCTTGTTGAGAAATTGCAGACACAACAGGATGCTATTAGTAAAGTCACTATAATATCCGAAATAGTCGTTTTCACAAATATTGCAAATTGACTAAAAGTAATTTTATACAATTAGAAGGAAGTATTCAAAGTATACATAAAGCGTTAAATGAATCGAACCTCCACCAGACAAGTACTAGACTCGTTCACATCTATAACATTTTCTAACCATTTCAAAATTTATACACTCATTTAAATGAAATTGAGAGCAAATTGCTTTAGTAAAAATAGGTATTACATCAGTCAATTATTGATACAGAGGAACTTATGTTAGTTTTAAAACAGATAGAAAAATCCAAGAAGCTAGTATTTCCAGTAACCTACGATAACATTTTTAAAATTAGAACAATGCATAGAGTTAAAAGCCTATATTAAACAAAATCAGATAAAATTTATTATGAGTATCCCACTAATAAGAAATGAGATCTTCACCTTTATAAACTAATTCCCTTACCTATTCTTAATAATGGCCAGACAACAATTATCCTTCCTAAAACCCATACCTGATAGTGAAAGGTTTGAAAGCAACCCCGATTGCTCAACCATGTATGGAGATAGACGAGCTCCGATTCCTCTGCTACGAAAACAGCATGCAACCGTTTATTAATGATAAATGTATCACCGATATCATGGAATTTCTGTACTAACATCTCCAGCTGCCACCCAATAGCTGTCACCTTGGAAAATTCATGGTCTATCGTATACAAGCAAATCGTTGGATCATTTACTCATGATGAAACCACTATAAACCAATTTTGTAACAATGAAGTAACTCAAGAAACTGTACAGGAACCTACATTCTAACTATCGAAGATAACTGTAGAGCAGAGATCAAGTGACCACATACTAAAGAGACATCAAACCAGGGAAAAGAAATATACCTGAAGCAGCTGATTATCCACTTACCAAAGATAATAACTGAGCCGTCAATTGAAGTGACTAAAACCAATAAATCTTTGTTGGAGCCAACTTAGCTGATATCCAGTCTCTAAACTTAATACTACAGAAGAGTAAAGTGAAATTATAAGTGAAAATGAATTGCGAAACAGTTATATGAATAGTATTGTTTTCAAAAGTGCTAGTTTAATTAATATTAATTGTATTACTAGTATTACTAATTTTCCTTGTAATATTTAGACATAAGATAATACAAATTTGTCAACGGAAAAAACGAGATGATCCTCGGATAATCTCGAACTTACGAGGGAGGAGTTATATCGCCTCAACCGCATTCCGTTCGTTATTCGTTGCGACATCTACTCTAAGCAGTTCACACGCTAGTGGAATTTCGCATGAATGAGTAGCCATATGATACGTTAATGCCATTGTTTTATATCGAGACTTTATTATAACATTAAATAAGCCACATTCTGTTCTTAACCAGCTCGAGACAAGATTAAAATTAGTTAAAACATTTTAATTGTTTTTAAAAAGTCTTCGAGGTCCGTCGAAATTTAAGTACACTTATTATCTAGAAAAGCTTATTTTTATGGTAGAAATTTATAATAAGATTATATTATTTACCCGTTGTTTTGACACGAATAAATGAGTTCTTAGCAATGGAATTGATGTTATTTCTTTTGTAATCTATACTGAAATTATAAATGCAAAGTAACTTAAATTTTAATTGAATCTATACTTAGGATACATTTCAAGAAAGGACATACTAATTATTGCTATAAAAGTGTCGAAAAGGTTTAAAAGGGTATGAAATTTATATGAAATTCATCATTGATGAACCAGAAACAATAAATTTTATTTATAGATACTTGAAACGAGCCATTAGTTTTTTTTTTCAGCCAATTGCAGTTTTCAATCTGCTAAGATAAACTAAGTGCTGAAATGGGGATGAAAGTCTATGTAGGAATTGTCATCGTCGAAGAAAAGCCGTTTAACTTGTGTTTAATTAAAGATATAACCGGAGGTAGGTCCCTTTTACAAGGGACCGTCTGGTAGATAATCCACCACGGTGCCTATTTCTACCGAAAAGGCAGTGTGTAAAACACTACTGTGTTCCGGTTTGAAGGCACCGTAGTCATGCTATACTGGGTAAACGAGACTTAAATCCTCAAATAGCTCTCACGGTAGGCAGCGCGTTGGTTATACCTGTATGGCCAACGTCTATGGGTGTCGGTGACCACTTTCCATCAGGTGGCCTGACTGCTCGTCTGTCTGCGTAAGCAATAAAAAAGATATATACAATTATAACATGTCATTTACAATACAAGTACTAAAGTAGTAAGTCTAATAAGTACTAAAGTACGTATGACGTACAAATAGTACATACTAATTTATTCATTTATTAAATTTAATTTAAACTATCTTGGCTGTCGTATGAATTTTTAATGCCCTGTATTAATAAAATATCGCTGCTATAACCATAGCGAGTACTCGTACTTCTGTATACTTGTGAATTTTTAAATAATTCGAAGTTGAAGTTTAGGTCCCCTCGGCCGCGATAAATCACTGTTCGGATTGGTGCACATTTATCATTTTCCATGGTTTAACTTTCATATTTTATTCTCAAAAACGGCAAGTGTTACTATAGCTATAACTTTTCACGTTTTTATTGGTCTTTAATTAATTATTTATCAAATAACTCATTTTTAGAACTTATACCTCACAGTACAATATACAGTAGTATACTGTTAACAACCAATGGAAACGTAGATGAACAGAATACTGCAATGTTAAACAACTTATTTTATATTTTATGATTGTATTCAGTTATTCAAATCGGTTGTCATTGTAATATTTAAAGGTTATTTTTCATTACATCTCGTTTTATATAGCTTTACAGAATAAATGGTTATGTAAATGGATTATCACGAAATTATATAAAAAGGAAGGTAGATTAATATTAAAGAGAGTTTAGAACAGTCGTAAGTCGAGAGTTCGTATTCTGCATTCAATATACCATACGTCGTTACACTGCACAAAATATAGTGTTACTTATAATAGTTATTTTAATACACGGAGATTTGTATTAAAAGAGATGTTGATGAGATGGTGGAAGACACTCGGGGAGTGACTTCAACCAACCATCCAAACCAACAATACACGTATATTTTAAAGTTTTACGTGTCTTATTTTCAAATAATAATTTAAAGCTGGTTTAAGCCTTAAAATTTTTATTTACTTTAAGAATCGGTAAATTTAAAATATTATTACGATATTACATATCGCTTTAGATGAAAATAACATCTTAAGTAATTACTTTAGACGTAGTTCTCATCATATATTAGCTAGACAGAAGACTTTGTGCCCTCAAATATCGCTTGATGCGCCCTGTATCATATACATACTATCGTTATACGGATATACTTAGGGGTAACAAAGTGACAAAACGAGTGCAACAGCACTGTGCAATTCCTGCGTGGTTAGTAGTATGTTGGATCACGAGTGGTTGTGGTTCCTTGTTTGCTGTTAGGACGTAATTGCCGGAAGGAAGATGCAGAAAGAGTCGATGAGTTCACTAGCGCCCTGGCCAACGCTGAAGAATGGCTGGTAAAAAGAGCATTTTATGCACGCACACAACGTGCTTAATCTCTACCATCCCACACAGTGAAGTTGAGTTCTTGGCGCCCGACACGAGAGTTTCTGCCACTCAGAAGAATTCTAAAGATTATGTACTATTTGCTCCTGAGCGAAGCGGTGCCTGCACCGCACTTAGATGAATGATGTTGGAAAAAAGGCATGGAGCAATTAAATCATCAATCACACTGAGCTTAGATAATTTAAAGAATATAAGGATATGAACTTAGAATAAAGCACTTTAATTAAAAATGAAAACACAAATGTATACGTCTATGTGTAGATAAAACCGAAATATCGCTCTACCCTTCGTACTGATTAATAAACTAATGGCCGCTTTAGAAACCGGTCGTGGGTTCGATATGTGCAACGCGTTCAACGACATTTTTTTGTAGTTCCAGTTGGTTAGGAAAATACGGGCTGATTACTAGTTAGTTACTTTTATCTAATAGCAAACGGAAGTTAAACGGCAAGTAAAAATTTTTTTTCTTGTGTAAGCCAAAGTTTTGAGGAGATAGTAAAACGAGTACAAACTAATAAGTTAGTTTGGAGGGCAAAAATATTATCACGTAGTTTCCTATAATAATACATCAAAGTTGCAACGATAAGATATTAGTTTAGTGGCTTTTCTGCCATATATATATATGTTTTAAAGTCCACAACAAAATATAAATTTTAGGGATATGTCAGAAAAAAAAACAGTTGCGATTTTTTGACTTATCCCTAAAAGTGCTTTATATAATAACAAAAATATTTTTATTACCTTTAAAGAAGTTTGCTTAGTAAGAGGAAATTTTATTAATCGGGCTGCAGAAATTCTATTTAACGCTTTTGATATGTCAAAGGGAACGTTTGTACCACCACTTCAGTTCCTAAATTAGTACCATGTTTAGCATGTAATGGACTTGTAGATGGTTTAATATACACATTATTTCACCTAGCCATTTTCCTAAGTTGTCATGGGGTCTTCATGTAATCCATCTAATTATAACATTTTTTTCGCAGAGCGACTAGCATCTGACCTCGGCAACCAAAAGGGTAAACTGCATTGAAGTAGGTGATAGTTAATTTGAAGGGACATCTATAAAGTAGGTCCACCCACCAACCCACACTGAACCAGAGTGGTGGGATACGGTCAAAAACCCCCCTATGGAGAAGGCGTGTAGGAGGGGAGGCCTAAGTCCAGCAGTGGACTTACACAGGCTTTGAGGCTCTGACACCCTGTAGGATGTCAGAATATGTGACAATCGGGACCGCCTATCTATATGCCCATCGGACGCATGGATTATATTGTTTTCAGATAATTGGGTGCTGACAATTGCTTTAAAATATAATAATTAAGTAATAATCAGTAATCCGTCACTGACCATAAAATTTTTAACCTACTCAAATCTTCTAATTATTATAATAACAACCTGCTAATTAACCTTTGCGAGCCTCACAAAATATAAAGCGAAATCAATTTAATGCAAGTAATCCCTCTCTAATTCTTACCAAAAGTTTTTAAAGGCTGTAGAATAATATCGTTAACGACTGTAACTTAGCCGGTTTCCACTTCACCATGTAAGGTTGTCAGAGAAACAAACGTCAGTGCGTTTTAAAATATATTCAGTGCTTTCTGGCGAAGGTTGGGTATCACCGCCTCTATTAGTCCAATGAAGTATATTTCGACAAAATTTTAAGTGAAACTGATTATTATTTTAATGTAATTTGTGTAATATTCGAATCAAGACAGATATTCAGAATAAAGTCTTTTAAGGTTTTTGATCAAACAAGAGTCACCAGATACTCCATCTCTTCGAATTTCCTACTTTTCATCATCATCATCAGCCTGTGATAGTCCACTGCTGGACATAGGCCTCCCCAATACGACCTCTATCCATAAGGGGGTTCATGGACCGTATCCCACCACGCTGGTCCAATGCGGGTTGGTGGGTGGACTCAACTTTACATGCCCATCCGACGCATGGATCATCTTACTTTTCAGAACAATTGGGTGATCGCTCAAATTGCCTGCAACCAACAAGGAAACAACAATGAAAAGTTGAGTCCCGCAGGATTGCACACGACCTCCGGTTTCTAAAGTACACGCCCATACCTCTAGGCTACGGAGGCAGTGACTACACCACAAACAGTGCAAATGATCTACAGACTGAATTTTGATTTAAGTATTTTGTAATAACTTACTGAATGACGAAAATTTCACGGGCACTGCTGATTATTTCTAGGGACAATTAAAAAATGTAAGTTTTTAATTATTCCTTCTTTATGTTTTGGGAAAAGTACTTAATATGTGCTGAATACATTTATAAATGACGTTGTCGTTGTTGCATATTTTTTCAAGAACTTGCAAATTGACTGGAATAAAGTACTTCAATGTAAATGTATTATAGTACTTTGAAAGCAGGTGTGCACAACATACTTTTATAACTACTCTCTGGCTATATTTCATCATTATCATCAACTGCCTGTTTCAGTCCACTGCTAGACATAGGCTTCCCGTAATGCACATATCATTAGGGGGTTTTGATCCCACCACGTTGGTCCGATTGACCCCGGTTGGTGGGTGGTTAGCCGGAGTTTTGTCTGTTATTCATCAGGGTTCACCACAAGCAAATGAGATTGGCTGGGTTCCGAAGGTCCTGTTTGAAGCCCCTTGCACTATTGCCTATATTTTATGTTTTATGTATTTGTTCTTAAGAAAAGTATCAAAACCATTATGATTAAATTATTACAACTTGTCAAAAATTTTATATCACTGTACGTCGCAAATATACGCACGATTGATTAAAACAATATAACAAAGAGATAAAAAACAATGCAATCAAGTTACTATAATAAATTATAAAATATATAACCATATTGTTTAGAATAAGTAATAATAATGAAAATAAATGTCTTAGTTTTATTCTTTCGTATATAATAAGACCAGCCTAAAATCTGTACAATAAAATGTAAATATTATTACAGAAATAAGGCATAAAACTGTTACTATGATTTATCTACTCCTATTAAACTGATTATAACAGATTCCGATTCGACGTATTTCCATAAAAAACCTACATTCAAAAAAATAAAAAAACTTCTAAATTCCGTGTAAAGAAAACAACTTTCAGGCAACTCAATATAGGACGATGCTGTAGCAATGAGAAAAAGTGATCCCGAGAGGCTACTTAACTTACGAATAGGCTCTAATTTATTACTTTGCTACAACTTAGGCTCAATTGGGCTTATCCTATGGGCGCGCTGAAATAGTTGAGATGTTTTTATACATTTGTCAAAGGCGACGGATCGCAATCTACTGCATATTTCTTAAGATATATTTTAATTTATAAGCCACTTATCATTATTTTCATTAGATTTTTTTGGTATTAAGATAATAGTAGTTCATAAATTATATTTGAACACCAGTGTTATAGTAAGTTATATATATTTTTTGGATTATGTTATTCTATTCGTCTGCATCTGCAGTTATAACGCAATTCCTTGTATATATATTATATAGATTTGAATCCAAAAAATTGCATTTAAATTGGATACAATAATTTATACCAATAAATGTGTTTTATGGATTTTAATCATCGAGATAAGGTCAGAATCAGCCGTCATGGACCGTATCCTACCAAGCTAGTCCAATACGGGTTGGTGGGTGGACCGACTTTTTACATGCCCATCCGACGCATAGATCAGCTTACTTTTCAGACAATTCTGTGATCGCCACAAATCGTTCTAACGCGCTAGGAAATAACTTAGAAATTTTATTACTCACATAATAAACTTTGAGCGCCATCCAGGGTATCAAACTTAAACTAAAAACCCCCTTCTCACGCTATTTTCTGTTTCCAACTTTTCGTTAAAACATGAAGTCAGTTAATGACCTTAAGGCATAACTAAGACTATAATCATGATCATTATCATCATCAGCCTGTGATAGTCCATAGCTGGACATAGGCCTCCCCTAATACACCCCTATTCATCAGGGGGGTTTTGGACCGTACCCCACCACGCTGGTCCAATGCGGGTTGGTGGGTGGGAACTAAGTGTCGGGGAACTAAGACTATACAATTTTATAACTACAACTACAGAAGCTAAATAGATATTAGACAGGAGCGTTACTGGAGTTTCTTATTTAATATTTATCAACGCTATTATTATAAAAAATGGGAGTAAATATTAGTAAGCGTCTGAACTAAGTGGAGATGCAGCACATCTGGGCAATACTCGATGTATGCTAAAGGTTATATTATAGTGGTAGTCGAAATTGACTATATGATATCATAAATCGAGGTAGTCAGATAATACTTATTTAAATGGGTTTTGATGCCATATTATTCTACAATACAAATTATCTTACTTGTAGTAATTATGATGAATTTTAAATAAAACTTTCGTGAGACATTGTACTAATAACGTATTCTTTAAACGTCTTATAATGTTCTTTAGTTCATTACAATTACGGTGGCTGATCTATATTAGAGATCAGCTAACTACGCAGGAGACATTATAGTGCACAAGTGTACGCGCCATCAGGCGCACTCTCTGTTCCTTTGTACTCTCAAAAGCCCGATGGGACGGATAACCGACACGACTGACGAGAGAGTAAGGCGCACAACCGACTTCTTACATGCCTATCCGCCTCTTTTAAATATTAAGAATCTTTGGTAAAGAGTTCCGTTTGCAGATGGAATTTGTCTAAATGTTTTAATTAAAATAGTTTTTGTCATATTTTTATTAATTTATGTCATGCACCTTCTTTATTTTTGTCACAGTCTGCATTAAACAAAGTTAGTATTATACAAATGAAAAACAGATAACGTTCCTTTATTCTATGAAAAAGAAACTGTTCTGACTTAAACCGGAATTACGATTGATCGTAATTTCGGCTTCACATTAGTGTTTGAACAAGTAAGATTTAAAAAAAATTATTTATCCATTTTGTTAAGGTATAATCGAATATATGTAAGGACGACAATGTAATAATCAAAGATAGCGCGCATTTTTCAGAGATCACTTAACAGTTATTTACAAACAATACGTTTACTTGAGATACAGCTTAGGTATAAAAAAGCTTTATTGATTTTTATTATAGTTGTGTTTACAACTTATGTAATAAAAACAAGTGCTGAAAATATTGAGAAAAGTATTTGTAACACATCGATCAATATATCATCCGTGTTGTCTGCTAAACGTTGTATTTTGTAATCAATCTATGTAAGTCCCAATATTCAAATAATACAACAATAATATGCATTCACGTACAAACGTAGCTATCATATTTTGTTCTAGAGATGTACACATTGTACATAAAACATTCAGTGTTCTTCGAAGTCTAGTTGTTGTAACAAGTTTACGCTCATTTCTTGATTTTTTCCTTTTATTCGTATGAAATTAATACATTATGCAGGATTTAATTATCAGCTCTCGAACTGTAACACCGTCTTATCTACGCTATAGTCTGATAAAAGCTTATATCTATGATATAAGTGGTTGTAACACATACTCGTTATTTATAATTAATAATTACCTTACTTGTAATTGTTGATAAGCCTTTAAATAAAAATTAAAAATAGAACTGCAGTGCAGTGAGATAATTTACCTGTTTTGTTTTTTGGGAATGTTTTAGGTTCATAAATGATTTTTGAAATTTGTTAGTTCGGTAGAACACTGCCATCTGTGCAAATACAACCTTTTTGACACCTTTATGTCCTGAAATCGTTATTCAAAACTATTGCTTGTGATTGTGATCATTAAATAATAAAACACAAAATTGGAAGTTTATTTTAAAACATAGATCAAGAAGTGGTCATATTTGATGTTTTAGTAAAAAATAAACGTAAACGTAAATAGAAAAACATAAATGTATTTAAATTTTATTAAAATTGAAATAAAACTTTTAATTTTCAAACGGAGGTGTTTTAAAAGTTTTAGGAAGACTTAACACGTGGAATAAAATTTTATGAATATATTAAGCAGCTTTGCAAAAGTACTGAAGCTTCATTTTCCTTGGTAATCTCCCTGAAAAGTCATTTATCATCCCGAAAAAAGTATTCTAAACTCTAGTTTCAAGGAATAAAAGGCATCTTAAGCAAATTGCGATTATTGAAAACTTATAAAAGTTATGCTCGTAATAAAAGATCACTTTAATCTCAATTTTTTTAAATCTGCAAGAACCTAAAATTACTATTAAATAAGTTATTTTTAACATTTGTAACTTACAAAATAGTCATATAAATCACTAAAAGTTTGTTAGTAAAATATTAGTTTTATTGCTTAGAACGAGAAGTTTTCCCGATATTAAGTTATACTCCCGGTCCATAAGAATTGCAGACTAAGACGCCACAAATCCGCTCACCAGCCTGAAAATGGGGATGTTACGCCTCATTTACCCAGCAATTACGCTGGCTACTGTGCTGTTCAAACCGGAACATCAAAGTGAAATTAAAGGGAAATGAAATTAAACACCACTAAAATTAAAGGGCAATCTCAAAATATATTTTCAGGTGTGCTTCAAGTAATCTATGATATCAACTTATGTCTCATATCTTAAATTAATTTAAATTGAAAGGTTATTTTCTAGACAGACCGTTATCATATCAATATGTTGCCACTACTGTATTAACAAAAAAACATTTAGGTCGGAATGAATATAGGAGTATAACCTTATTTTAATTAATACTACATCTTATATAAAAAAAGTAAATTTCCAAATGATCCTTATGTACTTTAAGCTGTGAATTAGCATTTAGATACGTTATATTGACTGAATTATATACAGATAAAAGCGTCCAATGCGGTTGGTGGGTGGACCGACTTTATACATGCCCATACGAAGCATGAATCATCTTACTTTTCAGACAATTGGGTGATCGGCCCAAATTGTCCTATCTAACCAGAAAACAACGATAACACAAAGTTGTTATCCCGCGGGATTCGAACCCACGACCTCCGGCTTATAAAGCAAGGGCCAATACCGCTACGCTACGTACACGCATTCATATTTATATTTAAAATAATTGTACCATACATTTTTATTTCAAAAAATATGACAGACTTCTAAGAGAGTAAGCTATTTTATGTAATATAAATAGGTAACAACGTGCTCTCCGTATGAAATTGCGTGACGTTTTCGCTACCGTATATAAAATCTCTGATAACTTTTAAAGTGCTTATAGAATGAATATTTTTTTAAAAGCAATAACTGTTATGTGAACTTAAACTGTATCTTAAATAAACTTTGAATGTGCCAGATTTCAAATTCTAAAAATGTTTACATTAAGATGCCTATAGTGCGTCATTCTTACAACATAAATATATGCTAAGGAAAACTTTATTATACAACATTTCCAGTAGAACAATTATGTAAAACATACTTTATGTCTATGTTTTACGGTTTTCGCAGTGTTTGTTATTAAATCGCAGGAGGTTGTGATTTTTGGTGTCGGATTTTTTTTATTTCTCAAATATCTGATAAGGAACTTGTAACAAAAACATTAAAAAAATGGGACTAATGGTCAGCTTATAATCTATCTAAAAAATAATGAACAGAGGTCAAGGAGTGGAGCAACGAGGTAACATGTGTAAAAAAAATATACGCTCCGAATCCAATAGCTTCTTCTTTTCGGAAGTCAGTCAAAAACGTTAAGTGATAAATATTTTATCAATACCTTTATAGACTTAAACCGATATTGTGCTGTCTATCTACTAGCTATGAACATTGTATCAATCATGAAGAAGCAGTATTTCCATATAGAAATGGCCTTTGTGTAGAAAAGCAATTCCGATACCAATACTTTTGAAGAAAGCGCTCTCGATTCCTATTTCATTGAGTTTTGTTATGCAAACACGGGTTTTAATTTATTGTCTGCTAAAAATTTATGACAACAATATTTTGTATACTTAAGCTATAAAAATCTTTATGCATTTGAAAGCTGAAAATCAATAAAACTGTGAATAACGTGACAACGACGAAACTGTAAAAAGTATGTAATTGAATTACTTTTCTAAATATTGGAACTAAGGCGTCATATTTAAATAAAAATAGGGTACACGGTATGCTTATGTAACCTAATGTAATTCAATGTTGTATATAAATGTTTGATAAATGGCAAGGGTTTAATTTGGAGACATATTGGAAATACTTTTTTATATTCTTTTTCTTGCGTCGGATGGGCATGTAAAAAGTCGGTCCACCCACCAACCCGCATTGGACCAGCGTGGTGGGATACGGTCCAAAACCCCCTAATGGATAGGGGTGTATTAGGGGAGGCCTATGTCCAGAAGTGGACTATCAAAGGCTGGTGGTGATTCGTTTTCTTCCATTATCTAATAATTTTTCACCTTCTTCAAAATAAATTCTTCGAAAAAATACAGTAGATAGCATTTGCTATTGATAAATGTATAAAAATAAGCCAATTTTTACCGTCTCCGTAGCCGCCGTATGTCGTGAGATCGAATCCTGCTGGGACTAAACTACTAACTACTAAGTTGTTTTTTACTTGGTGAGGGCAATGTGGGCTGATCACCTGTTTGTCAGTAAACTAAGATGTTCCATGCATCGGAAGGACATGTAAAAAGTCGGTCCTATGCCTTATCTCTCTGGTCGTATCGGTTATCCGTCCCATCGGACTTAGAGAGAATAAAGCAATAGGAAGTGCACCTGTGTTTGTGCGTACACTTGTGTACTATAATATCTCCTGCGCAGTTGGCCGATTTCTAAGAAAGATTGGCTACCGTAGTCGGAATCGAAGAGGATATTGATATTATTAGTATAAGCCCAATGGAGTCTAAGTTGTAGCAGAGCAATAAATAAGAGGCTTTTTGTAAGCGGAGTAGCCTCTAAGGATCGCTTTCTCATCGCTACAGCATCGTCCTACGTTAAGTTTCCTGAAAGTTGTCTTCTTTACACAAAATTTATAAGGTTTTTACTAGTTAGAATGTAGCTTGTTATGCCACTACGTGGAATTAAAATTTTTTTAATCAATTGAACAGAAAGTAATAAGTCATAGTAATCATTTTATGCCTGTACTCATTAAAACAGGTATTCTAAGTTTTCGTACAGATATTAATTGGTCTTATTATAAACGAGAAACTATAAAGTATGTTCCAATTTGTTTTATTCATAAGGTTTTAAAAATATAATGTTTAAATATAAATTATATACAACATAAATATGTTTATGTTGTTCTAAAACTTCTTTGTTCTTAAATTTAAAAGAAAATAGATAATTTAGAAACCGGAGGTCATGGTTTCTAATCCAGTTGAAGTTAATTTGGGCCAATTACCCAATTGTTTGAAACGATAAAAAGTAAGCTGATCCATGCGTCGGATGGGCATGTAAAAGTCGGTCTACCACAAACCACATTGGATCAGCGTCCAAAACCCTAATGGATACGGTGTACTCAGGGAGGCCTCTGTCCAGCAGTAGACTATCACAGGCTGATGATGATACTGTCAAAGTCACATCATAAGGCAATGCCAAAATTTCATAAATTGGAGTTAATTACCAAACAAAAGAAAAAACGGATTCAATTACAGCTTCTTTTATAAATTACAGAAAGAAAATAAAAAGCAAATTTGAACTTGTAAATCATATTTACTTTTTATTAAAGTAAATTATCACATCATGCAAAATTTAAATAAAAATTATTAAGACTAACAGCAATATCATATTTAAGGGAAAATTATAACGGGCGTGTGTTGGCTTAAAAAGTAAAAATAGAAATATAATAGTAGAAATAAATATCGTGAATAAAATTAATATCTGAAACAGGGTGTCACTTTTACGTACGGTGTACGCCTGTTTCAAAAATTTACTTTCATATAATTTTCTTAGGCACAGCAATAATTGTGGTACTTTTTCCGAAAGCTGTAAAATGTTTCGATTTAAACATAAATTTTAATACAACATAATATTAAAATATATTGTAACAATTTAAAAATTTAAATATTGACATACGTAATAAAACTTTATTTATGTTGTGATCTTTAAAAAACACACCTGAAGAGACTTTGGAACTAATTTTATGTAATCGCTTTAACTTTAATCAGTCTCTGTGCCCTTAATTTTAATCTTTCTCATCATCATCAATTCAACGGTCCATTTTTCACGTCTTCCAATACCTTGTAGGATTGTAAATAGCTCATTAGTTATGTTAAGCCCAGCGATGTATGTCCGTTAAGAACATGATTCCAAATATCTCTACCAATTTACACTGATTTTTGTCACTCAAGTTTCGTCAAGCTAATTTGATTGGACCAACTAGCTCGAGTGACGGCGATATGGTAGATCCTATTTAAGGACCAAAAGCGAGGATGTGGTTCGAAGAACCATTTGCGTAATCCGGCTCGGACAACGAGGATATGAAGCCGGATTGGAAATACGATAGAAGGAAGGATAAATATCTCGTCTGATGGCGCAGCTGCAGGCGTCTTCGGTGATGCGGTTGAGTTCTCAGTTAACGTAAAACTATTAGAACGGGCGTTGACCATTCGCGTCGCGCGACTTTAAAATATACTGCGCTGCGTTGGAACTCCGTAGAGCAGTTGTTCGACTGCGGGCGCTGGCGCTCGACCGCGTCCATAGTATTCTCCTTTTACCCATTTTCTTCTCGAGGTGACAAAAAAATTAAAGGAAAAAAGGAGGGCAGGCGAAAGGAGCGGTATAGTAAGAAAGGGAGGCAAGATTATTGCGCAACTAATTTGCGGCTGTGTTAGGCGACATAGAAATGCACGCGAACATACACAATACACTAACAAATCTATCATACTTTAAAATAATATTTAAGATTAACTATACAACCTGTATCTAAAGGATTTGAAGGATCAAAAAAAATCACAAAGGTTTTTCTGCCTTATGTTTACTTCTGACTTCACTACAATCTTTATTTTTATGTATTAATGGTATCCCGCGACAAACATTTCACAAAAAGCCTGCTCCGTAGGCAAGAGCTTCACCCTACTTGTGTGTGTAGTATCGTTTGACGGGACCCTTGGAAGATCCAAAATTCCTAAGCCCCCTTCTTCGTCTGGGTCTAAGAGTATATTACGGGGAAGACGCTTCCTACTAGAGGCATCTGGATCTGCCTGATAATTTGCAGTGCTTACCATCAGAGATTATTTTGCGTTTCTATTCTTTTATAGAAATTTTTGATAATATTTTTAAAATGAGCGCGTAATGTCGGCATCTTGCAATTGCTGTGCAATTCGACATTTTTTTGATAAAACTCTACTCCAGTGGCACGTCGTAAGAATTTAGTTTGCACCGCCTGTAGTTGATTTAAGTGGTGTAGTTGATTTAATTCACATCAATACTTCCTTTGAGAAATCAATCACCTAGGCTATTGATCGCACATTGGAGTTTGCTGGTGATAAGGGATGGTCTGCGTAAAACGCAAGGTTAATATTAGAGCTAAATGAATGTTCTACTGACAGGCGCTGTCTTTTATACTGTTTTGGTAGTGGGGTAACCGATGATGTCATGCCAGCTGCACAAGTTGTTTTTAAAATCAGACGGCGACATATATTTGTTTGATATATACTATCAAACAGTTTCAAAGATTTGCAAGTTGCAATTTTAAATTAATTTAAAGTATACTGGTTAAAAAATATATCTTAAAACATATTGCAAATAAAAATGCAGCTTCGGATATCGGGAGACAATATTGGAAAATAAATCTATTATATTAAAGACTAATAGATGGGTAAAGATAATTTAAATTTGTACATTAAAATTGGCATAATATATAAATAACATCTTTTACTGTAATAAGTAAAACGTGTAATAGGCGTATTATCATAATAAATATAATTTATAATACGCGAATACTACATTATTAATTAAAAATATTTTTATACGGGTTTTATCGCGTTTATTTTATATTCTATATAATTCCCGACGTTTAAAACACTTTCCAGCGACTGTGGTCACGGGGTAAAAGTCTATTGCTTGTTTTAAACAGAGTGCAACATTTAGCAATAAAATTAATGCTATAAAACCTAGTGCCAAACTAAAGTGTATCTATAAACTATTTCATTACTTTTTGATTTTTACTTAACACTGAAGAAAGATATACTGTCACTTAATTTTAAGCGCAATATGTTTGTTACTTAACAAGGATCTGTAAATAATGCTTATATATCTATGAAGAAGAATCTTAAAATAAAATGAAATGTGAATTATGAATCAAGTTCAATTTTACTAAGTAAACTTGTAAGGTTTTTTAAATGAAAGACATTGTATGTCACTGGTATTTGGTGTTGTTATTGTAATTGTTATTAGGAGACATATGTTTTTAAAAAGGATACGACACAACATGTTGGCGTCCAAGAAAGTAGAAACATGATATACGTAATGAACTTATTAATGAGATGAACTAAATGTTCAAGTGTTCAAAATAATCACACTGATTACGAATTTTTTTTTATCTATTGACACTTAAGTTATCACATGGCTATAGTGTAGTTTATTTTCACCTTTTATTATAAAACTATATTATTGTCTGAAATAGAAGTAATCAGAAAAAAATAACAAATCGTTCCTATAATGCTCGTTTACAAAAGGTAAGCATGGCAAGAGAAAAAAAGCGCTCGTTGCTTTCTGTGTCAAGTGCAATCCATCACTCGTCCTAACCAAATGAAAAAGGCTATTTGCTATGAACAACAGAGTTTCAGAAACAAGTCAAAAAAATAATTAACTTACATTGGGTTTTACTCGCGCATGTCAAATACTTTTATAAGATTAAAAAAAGATACATAATTATTCTTATAAAGGTTTAATTCCATTAAATTCAGGTTTTTTTAAAAGTGCATAAACATTGGTTTTTCTTACAACTGATATAGTTTGTTCTGCTCAACAGAGTCAGTAGACTGAACAACCAGAAATTGGTTATAAGAATTATCGAATTGATTTCCCAAATACGTATCCTCCATAGTCCATTGCATTATACTTTTGAATTTTATAGCAAATAATTAATGTAGATTTAAAATAAAGATTAAAAGTCTTAAGTAGATTGGTCTTGAAGCTTAAATAAGTTTTATAGGCGGTCGACCTGAATTGAAGCTTACGTTTACGCTTACCAAGGACAATCAAAGTTTGGTTTTGAAGTCGATGATATTTAATTTCAATTGAACTATGCTTTTAAAATATCTATTACTTTTATATTACATTAAAATACTATTGATTTTTACATTAGTTATAGTAACATAATAAATTGCTTGTAATAATGGTTTTTGGAAATATATAAAAAAACCTGGTTCGTAGTAAATTTGGAAACATAGATAATTTATTTTGTCTCATTGAGGAGTAGGAGGAGTCAGTGAACCATGTTTATGGAAATGTAATTATAAATTCACTTAGTCAGTCGAAAGTCAAACGTTAATTGATCACTGTTCGGGACTAATTAACATACCATTAACAAGGTTTCCTTCAAAGTACTCGTTATTTAATAAAGATACTAAACCTTATTTAATAAATACCTAAACTCATAACTTTTTTTCGTTAAATCAAAAAATTATGATTGCCGACTAATATCAAAATTTTCTTATAAAAACATGTTTTATTATTCGAAAATCAGGGATATTTTGTTTAATTACAGATTAACCCTAGTAACAAGAGACTATACGCCTTGAATAAATAAGACGCAATGCGACAAACTATATCTCTTTATTGTAGTTTGTGTAACGAAACGAAACTATAGAATCTTGTTGAACCATGCAACGATCTATAACTCTACGCCTCAATTATGTTTAATGACGTTTATAAAAAGCTTTACAGAATGTCATAGTCATTAAACAATGTTTTTTTGGTATCTTGCGTTCGTTAAATTTGAAACTTAAAGACTACAATTATTTTTAGTTGTGAAATTAATTGTTAAATATCTATGATATTAACAACACTTAATCATAAATGATTAACTATACAACTGTTCTTTTAAGAAACATAAGCTTAGATATAAAATTCAGCGTAAAATTCTCAAGAACTAGAGGCACATAAATGACGAGATCGAGCGAGACCCATTTCGAGTGGGATTAGGAAGTGAAATGAAACCTCAGCGCGCTCTCCGCGCCACAGGAGACATTCATGAATTTTATAGGAAGCTTAAAGCAAGCTTACAACTTTTAATACGTCTGCTACTAAATAATAAAGGCTTTGATTTGATTCTAACATTCCTGTTTTAAGATTTTACTTAAAACTTTATGCGATTTTAAACATTTGAAATTTTTTACCAACTTCCCAAAAGGAGGTACTCAATTCGGAGTGCATGTTTTTTATATATGTTATCTCGTTGCTTTACTCCTAGTGCTCCGATTTAGTTTTTCAACAAATTTATTCATTTTACTATTATAACTGATATCTACTATTAATTTTCTAATATCAATGCAAGCTTCGTTTCCTATTAATTGCTTGCGCATTTAAAAAATGTATTGTACAACACCGAGAAGTAGGTTAAATTTGCATTTATTAGAAAACTAATGATATTTTCTTGAGTAAATTTTTTTCCAGTCTACTATTCCTTAGTATACAACCCGAGTTTCATTAGAATCCAGATATTATTCACCGATATATTATTTGAAAAAAAAAAACTCAAAATTTTTATCCGCCTATAAATTTTGGAAAAATTGGAATTTTCAAGAATTGTTTTTGGTTTTCACTTTCAAATTATAAAGCTACCATAATATGCTCATAAATACATTAAAATCGAATGGTAGATTTTTAGTGGCCCGCATAAAAAATTCCGACTCCATTGTTAACATAAAGATATAGGGTTTCGGAAATTTAGTTGTAGGGCAATTTAAGTAGTACAATTATGTTAAACATAGTTTAAGTCTATCTCTTAAGGACGAGCCAGCGTTTGCAATTTTATAGTACGAGGTTGCTTTTATCGACTCCCTAAATTTCTTGATTTCTTAAATATCGATTAAATTTTATTTTTGTTTATATCCTATTGGAATATTGCATTGATTTAAATAAAATGGGTCAGGGAAAACCTGTTTCTAATATGTCAAACTTGTAAATATATAGAAGTTATTAAATTTTAAAAACAGTTGTATGTTTGAATCATAAAAATACTGTCTATCCAAAACAAGGTATTACGCATAGTAAAGATGTTTTTCTGTTGAATGTTGGGTCGTCTAAGTTCGAAACAAGTTTTTTTAATGGGTAAATTTTTATGGTAATTAAGTAACATAAGTATATTTTTCATATTATCTTCTACTCCGTTACGTAATATGTAATGTGCATGGTAACAAAAAAAAAAGAAAATTAAAGCTAAAAATCAATCACTTTTTAATGAATATAATATACTAATAACGTAGTTTAAAATTTAAAAACATTTGAGGTACGTAAATGACGAGATCAAATGAAATTTCTATGAAGGGGATTAACAAGTAAAATGTAAACCTCAGCATGATCGCCGTAGGAGATTTTACTAGAAGCTGAAAGTCGACTTTCAATTTTTAATTTACCAATATGATAACAACTGAACTCTCTTATACAACAACACAAAATTCCATTCCGGGAGCTTTGAGCTGTCTCGCTTTATTTCAGGCCCGCTTTTATACACGATCGCAGAGAGAAAACGTCAATATCAGTACTTTTCTCAAAGTACCGCGGTAGTATTCTAACATATTTCCAAAATTAAATATTAAAAATTAATACTTATAAACCTCTTTAAAAATTGGATGGTTGGAAGTTACTTTAAAAATAGGCTATTTTGGCAAATCATTATAAGGGTTTATTTCTAAATAAATTTTCTACATTAATAAATTATGCCATCATTCGCTAAATAAGATGAATGGAACTTTCCTTTATGAATATTATTTAAAATAGGTAAAACATTGTTTTCGTCTATCTCTTGAAACAGCGTTTTTAAAGGTTATGATTTTTACAACTAGGTTATATAGGTTAAGATATTTAATTCTTAAATATCTCAGAAACGTTTTTCCATTTATTAAGTTTAGAACAAAATACAATTATTTAAATCGAATAACAAGTAGCAGAGCAACAAGATAATATTAGCATATTAAAAAATCATCCCTAAATAAGCCCCCAATCCTATCTCTTTTTTATTGGTATTGGTTAAAAATGGTGCTGTTTCATAATGTGCAGGCATTAAAGCGTTTCAAAAATAGGTGGTTGATCCCCGATCGTTGACTTTATATATGTACTTAAATGTTACCTGATTTCTTAATATGGTAAACGATTTGAAAATTATTTGTTTCATTTATCAAAAGAAAAAATACCAAAAAACAATTCGAGATTTGAAAACCTTATTACAAAATCGTTAAAAAGTAAACAAGTGAAATGATTTCCGTTAGATAAATTTCTCCCTCTGGTCAAATTACTTATAAATTATTGACATTAAATTTAAAGTATTTTTCTAATTATAAAAAGTATATTTAAAAATTTTGATTAAACCTTTTACTTTGCATTTTTAAAAAAAAACAATTTTGAAGAAAGTAAGTATTAGTGTCATTTAATTTTAGTTGTGTTTTTAAAGGTAAAGTTAAAAATGTTATTAATCGCCATTTTAGTTTTTTTAGTAAAAAATTTCTTTTAAACTTTTATATTTAATTCTTATTAAAACCAAGTAAAATTGTTAATACTTAAAATTTCAGTATTACCACAAAAATTTTAATAAAAATTAAATATTCGTTATAGTACCGTACTTTTTATGAATTCAAAATAGTAGAAAATTTTCAGAGTGTCATAAAAAAATCTAACGCGTTTGAAAGGTTTCACCCATATTTATTGCGTAATCTGATGAAATGCCTGAGTAAATCCATAATGAATTCCAAAAGGTTCGTGCAGGTTTTTTATGAAGGTTGAATCTTTATTTCATGTTGCTTAAAAAATTTTCTTATCCCAAGTAATAAAAATTCATGCACCTATTAAAAAAAATGCCCTTTGGGTATTCGGTAAAGTTTTTTTATATCAATTATCGATCTCCTAAATAGCAAAATAATAAAATATACAAGTCTTTAACCCAACTATCCGTTAGGTTTGAACGTGTAAATGAAATGTTAAAAAGCATTGTTGATTTTAAAAAAATCATTTAAATAACGATAAGAATTTTATACCCATTTTTTATACTTGCGCGGTTAACTAATATCACAAAGTTAACCTATACACGTCCTTAACTTTTTTTTAGTTGCATGTTTTTAAGTGTCATATCTATAGTTAAATTTTTCTCTTAACCAAATTAAAATCTAAACATCATGAATAAGTAGAATCTTAACACTCATTTAATATTCATATTCTCTAAAATAAGGATTTGAATATTCTTCAAATCATTATTATTTACTATTTATGTGGAAAGTTGTCATTAAGGAAAAAGTTTTGCAATGAACAAATACCAAGGCCTCATCAACAAATGAAAAATTTTCCTTCCTTCCCTATTAAAGGAAATCGTTAACATAAACGAAATTTCATATGTTGGGAAAGACCAGTTCGGACTATTTAGAACAAAAAAAACTACCTTTTATTCAAAATTACAAATAAAACCTTTTACAAACTTCTTGTAACGTTCACCTTATCTAAACGTTATTGGTAACTGATTACACCTTCGTTAGAAACCGGCCCTATGTCACTTATCCGGTCACCTGTATTCCGGCACTTTTAACTTAACTAACGTGGTAAATAAATATATCCCTATAAAAAAGTTATAAGAAACTTTACTTGGATATTTCTTTTATCAAAATTGATCAAACATTTTGTGTTTCATAGAATGGTTTTATTTTTTGGAACAAAGGTAGTTTTTTCTCTTCTTGAAAAAGTACCGGAGATGCAAGTGGACGGGGGAAAAACAATTTAGGGCGTTTTTGTTTTTTTAATACGCAGGAAAGACGGAAGACGGGCCACCAGGAAAGTGGTCACCGACCCATGACTTCCTACAAGTATCAAACCGCTGCCTAGTGAGGACATAGGTGTTAAGTCTCGTTTCCCTGTAATTACGCTGGCTACGGGTCCCTTCAACCAGCCGCAGTAACACAACGTTTGCGGTGAAATAGTCACCAGGGTGGTACCAAGACGGTCCCTTAAAAGGGACTCCACTGGTAAATTTAAAAACGGTTGTTTGTCATCATTAAAAATTAATTTAAAAGACCAGTTTTTATTTCTAACAATTTATTAAAACCTTTCTTTTGGCCCCAAAAAGCAGAAAGCAGTTCCGTCATGTTTTGTGACGATCGTTGTTGTGGGTTTACATGATATAAAGGCAAAAAATATAAAATTGGTTTTTCTTTTTAGTGTTTTTTCGTTAAATTTATGTTTTTATAATAAAAAACTAAATTTAAAACCCTTTATTATTCTGTTAGAATCAAATCTAATTGGACTTAGAACTTTTTACGTTTTTTAACAAGCCTTTTTGCCCCTTTCCCTTCATATGAAAGTTTATTATGCAAATTATTCTTTCCCAAATTGCTGGGGAATAAGTTAAAGAAGATGAACATTTTTTTCTTAAGATATCTTTAATTTTCAATGGTATTTTAAACGAATTTAGTAATTATGTTTAAGTATTTTTTAATCTGCAATTTATGGACGGCAATAAAAATCAAAACTCTTTTCTCTTAAAGATAAGTCAAAAACAGCGTCGCATGGACAAATGTATAAACAAACCTTAGGCCCCACGCTGACTTCTTTAACAAACCGAAACTTGTAAAATTTAAACTGTTAAAATAATGACATCTTATTTATTTGCTTTTATTGACTTACAATTTTACGCAAATACAATATTATTAATTTATAATATTTAAGTTTTGAGATATATAATAAATCACCACTACCATAGAATTTTGATATTGCTATGGCTTAAAACAAAAATGTCAGTCGCAAAATATGTTCTACTCATAAAAAAAATGAAAATATATAAAATGGCGAAAATGTTTGTTTGTTACAAATAAAATATTTTGTTCGAAGAAGGATGTTAAATAAATTTTTATATTTATTTATTGGCTTATTTAAATCCCAAAACTTTGATTTTAAGGACAGGATGCATGGTCGGATGGGCATGTAAAAAGGGTCCACCCACCAACCCGCTTGGACCAGCGTGGTGGGATGGTCCCCAATGGATATGTATTGGACCTATTCCAGCAGTGGACTAACAAAGGCTGATGATGTGATGATGTGATGGAGGTGGATTGTTGGCATATGTAATCCCCTGGCTAGAAAGGTTAAATTTAAAAGTCCGTCCCATTTTTAGCAATCTTTGACGTAAAGTTATTATTTCAAATTTTTGAAAATTCCTAAAAATCGTTGAAGGCAGTCAGTCAGTTGCCAAAGGAATGCATAAGGGTTCGTTTACTTAAAATTTCACCCTATTTTTAAGCTTTTTAGATCCTGGTGCAGGGGCAAATTTACAGACTTCTCTTTCAAAGTTTTCAAAACATGAAGGGCCTAAATTGAATGGAATATAGTTTGCTTTTTTAAAGTTATGGTTAATAAAATTCTTTCCGGTAAGAACAACATATTATGGTTTTTTCTCCGCAACAGAAAAGAGAATATACTTTTTTTTTAAATCAAAACTTTTTTTTTATATCACAATATTCAAAGTAGAAAAAATGCAGTACCCACATTCAGGGAAATTTGAAGTAGTACCAAAGTAAAATAACTCTTTGAGTTCCCGAGCTGCCCAAAACCCAGAAGCTTGTATAATGGGTTTGTACTTCTTAGTTGTCGTTTATTTAAAACATGTGGTTAAGTTTTTTTTCAAAAGTTCAAAACAAAAACTTATTTAAAAAGCCTATAAAGTAAAAAAACAAACAAATTAAATTTTCTCTTCATCACGGTCTACATTTGGAAGCATAAAAATTTTTCTAAAAATATATTTTGTATATAATTAAAACAATTATTTAAAATAGGACTTCGGTTTCATCTTTATTTTATTTACCCTACCACATTTTCGGGGAAAAAAAAAAGAAAAATAAAAAAAATCCAAAAAATCCTTTTATTATCTATAATAACAAAAATTAAATTTTTATTTATTTTCTTAATGGGAAAAAATTTTTTTCAACTTATTTTACAAATTCTAATAATTTTTTGCTAAATCTACTTCAAAAAATTTAAGACGTACCAATCCCTACTGCCTCCAGACAAGAAATTACCCTCTTACCAGTTATAAGAAATTATCTCGGTATATAGAAGTGTTTAAACTACTGGTTTGAGGAAAAGGGCACCCATGGTCCCCGGGTCTTAAATTTATGCATTGCATTATAATTAAGAGTTTTCGGCTGGTATTTTTTCTTTTTTTACGGGTGGTTTTAAAATAAAAGGGTTCTTAAAGTAGTGAGGAAAGTGAAAACTATATTATGGTTTATAAAATTTTTACCCCTTTAAAGTTATGTTAATAGTTTTTGTTGCATTTACCTCAACAAAATCTGCGATTTTTTAGGGTAAAACCAAATTATTTTATATTGTATAATTAAATGGCGTCTTTTTTTCCTAAAAACATTTGAAACCAAAACATTTTTTTGTTTTTTAATTAATAGAACATTGTTTCTTTTTTTAATGTTGGAAATTTCTTATTTAATTGATTTTATACATCTATCGTGCTTTAAGAAATACAATAGGTTCTCACACCATCAAAGGCTATTTATTGTTGTTAATTTTATCCTCATCATCATCAGCCTGGAATCCCTGCGGACAAGGCCTATTAGGGGTTTTGGTTTCCCAGTTTAATATTAGTCTTTTAAAACTTCTCGGAAAGCGCCACAACAACATAAGGTATATTTTACCCCAACAATAAGGGATATATATGTTACTAAGGTTTTAAAAAAGATCTTAAATTAAACATTCCCAAAAAACCGCCCACAGTGTTCAATTAACGCGAATATTTCATACTAAGCACTAATTTAAATCAAAAGGAGTTTAAAATTTCCACCATTTTTGGGTTGCGAAGCCACTTATAAATAACACCTCATTACCGTCTATGCGCTGTTCGTCGGGCGGCCCAAGTGTGTTTCCAAAAGAGACGGTGTGGCCCTTTTGGCGCACCGCGTAATTGTGCTAAACTACATTAGGTTTGGCAGAGGTTGCGAATACTGAAACACTAAAAATAAGTTTTTTAAAATTATTAAGATATTTTTTTGAATTCCCCTTTTTCTAGGGACTGACTGGGAAAGTACTATGGCGGTGCCTATATCTGTCGAAAAGCAGTAGTAAAAATACAAAAGTGTCTTCGTTTGAAGGGCATCGTAGCGCAATTACTAATTCAAAGGCAAATTCCAATTTCTCAAGTCTTTTAAAATTTTCTTGGAAGTATCAGCATAAGTGCATTTTTGATATATTTTATATTGAATAGTTATTGTAAAGTACTTCATATGTGCTATTACGGAAGGCGTTGGTTTGATTTAACTTTAAAAGTTAAGCAACCATTTTTAATCTAATGTTCAATAACTGCAAAATCCCAGCGGAATCTTGCCAATCTAAAATATAAAGTTGGTGTCAGACACTACTTCAAGCGGGCTGGAACGAGTTGAAATGTCCTATTTTTGGGGCACTGTTTATCTCCCAACCATAATTACCCCCATTCCATCATTCTTCTTTTGCAAAAATGGGGGGTGCCTTTGTTAAAGGCCTCTGGAAAATGTTTATGGAAGGGGTTTAGATCCTGGTTAACCCCTTTTGGAGAATTTGAGGAAAGGGCCTGGGTTAGTGCCCGATCTAAACGTATACAGCAAGTGCCTAAACTGGAACTTTGAACAAGATGGGGTCGTCGGGCACTTGAAAAACCAGAACATTGTGGAGTCCTCCCTTTGGCTATCAATTTTATAAAAAGAAACGTTTGGTTTTAGTCGGTGTCCGACATTTTTCTTCATCTTTAATTCCGACGTTACCTGATATAACTATCTAAACAATACAAGGCGAAAAATAAACCGTTACACCATTAGAAAAAAAGTATATTATATTAAAAATAGAAAAAATAAAAACAATGTTTTAATATTTTAAAAAGTTAAAAATCCACGGGATAAAATTTGAAAAATTATTCAAACATATTTAAGTCATATTTTAAGTATTCACGTAAAAAACTTCCCAAAAGTTTTCTTTTAATATTTCAAAATAAACACAACTCATCTTTGATAAAAAAAAATACATTTATATCCATTATTATAACAAAACTTACTACCACTCTTATAACTGTAACTGAAGTCATGGCAATTTGGATTGTTTTTGTTGGATCCAGGGGACAAAATCCCTTGGTAAGGTCATCGCTGTTTTTTTTTTATTTTTAATCCATATTTATTAATTTAAAACGGAAAATTTTGTTTTGGTTGACTGATTGATTGATATTTTGACCAGTTCAAGGTAAATATGACGAAATTCCTAGGTCATAAAAGTAAGTAATTTTGATTAAAATTTTTTGAATCAAACTTTTATAGGCCATGTTTTTTTCAAAAAAATGTTAGTAAATAACCGAAACTTAACAAAAATAAAACCCTTATAATGCGACATAGAAAGGGTTTCAATTACCATCGACTTTAGCCGAAGCAAATATTCTTCATTTTCCCTTTAACTTAATACGCTTTACCATTTAACTGTTTACGAGGCGACGCCTTTGAAATAGAAAGTAATAACTTATTAGGTATGGGTTTCATTACCTTGGTAAAAAGACCCGATTAAATTATGTTATCTAGGTAGACATTTAAAAAAAATATAAATAATCAAAATTTATAAAGAATGTTTATTAATACGATATATTTTTGTCCTTCGAGCATATTGCTTTTATTAATAAGCATATTATGAAATTTACTCGCTTATTACTATTTTAATGCCGTAAAACCAATATGAAGACGGAACTAATCTATTTTTAAAATTGTTTTGAAATTAGCCGTTTAGAAGACAAAATGAATGCTCAATAGATAACTTTTAACCCAAAATACAAGTGTGGCACGTGTTTTATTGACCGTGACTACACAAAAGGTACCGAAAAAATCTTTTTGAGTGTTTAATAATAACAGCTATTGATAAACAATAACTTTTAAAACTGAATCGGATATAACAAAACATACTGAAACAATTAACGTATCGATCATTTTATTGGCAAATTTCTTTCTAAAAAAAATAAATAAATAAAACGTAAAGTAGCAGATTCTTTAAAATTCAACCAAAAAATTGCAATTTCGTTGGCTCTCGTTCAAACAAAGACTTTTTAAATGTACAGTGTCAAATTTATAAGCAGCAATAGGCAGTTGAGAACTAGATTAGTTGGTTTACTGAAGTCTTATCCAAAAAATTTAAAGTTATCTGTTTTTTTGTATCATTGTTTGACCCTGATTCCCCTTTAAATGAGTTGAATCCCAACAAGAAAATGTTGGAGGCTATAAGTTTTGTTTTTGTTTTATCATACAATATTTTCTTAGTTTCCAGTTGTTGAGGGTTTTAAATTTTTGTTGGTGATAAGAACCTTTTAATAAAAAATCGACTTTTACGGGCTATTCGCTTTTTGCCTTTTTTGTTAACGTTTTTGGACCCTCCAGCGTCCCGGGAACGCAGTTTGGAAATGAGAAAAAACAGAAAATAATTAATGTAAACTACTTTGGTAAATCAAAAAAAGGAAAAATAAAAGAAACCATTTTCTTATAAAAAAATAACATTGTTTTGTCTTAAAAACTTTAACTTTAGACTTAGAAAATTTAAAAAATATATTACTATAATTTTTTAGATTAATTGCAATATATTATTACTCAGTTTTAACAATAACATTATTTTATACCGACAATATACTATTTATTAATGAACAAACCATAATTAAGATATGAAGGAATAAGTGCTCATTCTTTTTTGAAACGATTTGTGTAAAAAGTAAGTTTCCGGCGGTTAATTGTTTCTCTTCAGTGAATTTGTACAGGCTACGTGTGGGACGACCGATTCCGGGAAATTTGTTTTCAAGGAACTTAGGACCCTTTGAGTTTGCCTCAAAGCTTTTTTAACGGACACAACTTTCAGACTGTAAACATAATAATTTACACTCTCAGATGGCTTTTGTTTGATTAAACAATCCTTTTGTTTAATTTACAAAAATTAATTAAACATAAGAAGATCTTGCAAATACAACCCGGGTATTTTTCAATTTATATAATTTTTTTTTTTTTTTGCTCGCAGAGAAATCGGGCCAAGGGAAAGTGGTCACCACACCCAAACTTGGAATACTGGTATCATCAACGCGCTGCCTACCGTGGACATAAATTTTGTCCGTTTCCCAGTGAATATTCGGTCCTTAAACCCGGAACACAGTAGTGCTTTCCACTACTGCTTTAGGTAATATAACACCGTGGTGGTTCCCCGACGGTTAAAGACCTACCGGTAAATTCTAATAAGAAAATAATGCAATTATAAATATTCAAATATAATTTAAATTTACAAAATAATTACTTCGTTTATTATAATCCTAATACAATATCCGGTTTGTACGTTCCGTTTAGTTCGTAACGGAATTCTATTTGCTACCAAAACAACCGAATTATTTTCTTTTAAACACTATTTTTAGTTAATCACCGACCTTTTTCAACTTGTGCCGATTGGGTCAGATAACTGTTATTCACAAACCACAAAAGCATATAAGGGCTCACTCAGTCCGCAAAAAGTAAATGGAGAACCGGTTACGTCACTGAGGCCGCAACGAGTAGTATTCAATGGGAATCGAAGGAAATCCGTATCATTGTGAATGTGCAAAATTGTTTAGTCTTATCAAAGTAGGGTGAAGATAAATGTTGTGTCCATTTAGTACAGACCATTTACTCCGTTTTTTAAGGAATGCAAATATAAAAGATTTTGAAATCCGTTTGTTGCCCACATGCGGGTGGTTTGTGGAAAATCAATAATAAGGCGCAATAAGGGCAGTAATTATCACACGAAAATTCTACATCTGTAATGTTATGAAAGATATGTTTTGTTTCGAGCTGTCTTGTTTACGCTATCGTTTATTTATTTCTTTAAAAATTTAATTGAATTGTTATGAGGCCTTTCATTCTTTTCTATTTGTATTAAAACAAAAAATTTAGCTTAATGTTGAAATTGTACTCCATACTGCCCTACCAGGTCACATTAAAGATTAAAGATTTTTTATACAAAATAACATTTGTACATAGACCAATGCAGCCCTGATTTCTAAAAAAGCGTGAGCTGAGTATAAGAAACCAGTTCCTTCCCCTATAAATAACAATATTGCCTTTGGACAAATAAGTTTTAAAATTTGGATAGGTCGAAAACTTGCTAAAGTGATACACACTACGCAAGTTAAATGTAACGTAAGAGTTTGTAACTAAGTTGTATAAACTCAATAGGCATTTGATTTCAACTCTCGACCCTTCCTAGGAAAAAGGACATTGAACGTAAATTAAAACTATAAACTATTCCAATTTTGAATTAAAAGCGTTCCATAGGGGATCCCTTTTAAAGGATGATTAAAGATTGTTTTAAGCTATATACGTATATACGTACATGTCAAAATACTTGCTAATTAAAACATGAACAATATTAATAAGATCTTGGATATTTTAAAAGTTACGACTCGTATAGGTTTATTACATATAAAATAAAATGATAGACTGATATAATTTATTAATATGTAATGGTTAAACGATTATATTTAGATAATCTTATAAGATTTTTAGTATTTTAATTTAATGAATATTTTATATTTAAGGTAAATATAAATGATTAAGATCATTAATATAATATAATGAAAAGGGTAACAGAGTAAAAATCGTAGGTATTGGTTAACTAAAAACAAAAAGAATTGTGTGCGTACATGTTTGCTTGTGCTTGTTTGTATGTGACGACCTTGACTATACCTTGATTATACTTGACTAACTTCCCAAAAGAAGGAGAAACTCAAGTGAGAAACCTAAAAAACATTTTTTTAGGTTTCTCACTATGAATAAGATATTTATTTAACGTTTAGGGAAAATAAGAATAATGTTTTCTGTTTAGAATTAAAAAAATAAGCTGAATATATGAATATTAATTTTGAAAGTGTTTATGGATATTTTCTAATTTTTAATTCTCTCTTACAATAGACCGTCCGAGGTAGAGCCTTTTCAGCGTGGTGCATTTTTCTGCCACAATTATTTAAATACTACTGTCCTTCGATTTAAAGGGCACCGAAGCCTGCGTAGTTACTGGAGACTTGAAATATGTATTAAGAAGTTACTCTTACTATTCACGTTTTTTGTTATGTATATACTTTGGTCGAATCTTAAGGATTCAAAGTCCAAGAAAGTGGCATCTAGCGTATAATGTACTTTCACAACGTTGTCTTGATGGGGTCGCCTATTAATAAAATATAACCCTGTATAAGTTATACAAGCGTTAAACAATCTTTATTAGTCAAACTCTGTGTTAGTCTTATACAGTCCTTATACAATGTGTAACTATACACCCGTTGAACATACGTTTAACATATGTAAGTGGTCCTACTTCTATTTAGTTTTGCTCCACTATTATATTTTTAAGTCTAAAAGACAGAATAATAAAATAACTTGTATTTTATTGGTCAATTAGATATCGAGTATTGATGCGCTACAAAAATAATGTTATTAAAAGATCGCACATATGAATTTTTGCTTACAGTGATGAGTTTGTTTGTAATAAATGGGCTTTTGCATGATATTACGTAAACTTAATCCAGAAATTCAAAAATAGTATGTGAACTGATACTTAAGAAACACGAACTCGTCAAATTGAGGGCCAGAACGTTTATCACAAGCATTTTAAAAGAATCAGCTATTCAAGCAATGTTTGAGGGAAACAAATTCTGTTATAGGACCCATTGAACATGGGGATCTATTCATAACTTTTTGTTTACACTAGTCTGAAGTTCTGCTACAA
This sequence comes from Lamproptera curius, assembly GCA_029286875.1. Lineage (NCBI taxonomy): Eukaryota > Metazoa > Arthropoda > Insecta > Lepidoptera > Papilionidae > Lamproptera > Lamproptera curius. Next base: position 36,711 of record JAGSMT010000258.1, on the reverse strand, counting down.
AAAGTGAAAAATGTACCATAAATTATATTTATGAACGGAATTGTGGTTTTTGGAAACATCGGTACTTGATAAATTCATTCGAACTTGATACTGTGTATAATTGCACCAGCAATACTTGAATATTGTCATATTTATGGTAGAGGAAGTACGAGACATAAATGAAACAGAAAAAGTTAGCTTAATTAAAACGTAGTGTTTTATTATGAAGGCTGAAATCTAACAAGAATGAACAGTTCTAGGAGTGTTTAGTCGTTGTCTCTAAATTACGAAACCATAAAAAATAAGGAAGTAAACTCAACCCAATTTTTATTGTTTAATTTGAACAACTTTTTTACGTGATTAGCCGATGCATCAGCGTTCGCCATTTGCTTGGCTTTTAATTTCTTTTCTATTATCAAGTAGTGAATCAAAGATATTGCCCTTGTTTTTTTACCTTAAGACAACAAAATTATACGATCCTTTGGTAACGTGCACATGGGTGTATAAACCAAATAGAACGTGAATTCTTCATTCTTTATCTGATACACTTCAAGGCAAACCGTTTTATACTGTGTTCATTTAAAATAACTATATTGTTTAATCTAGACTATATTAAGAAAAAAATAAAGAAATTACATTAAACTCAATAAATGACGTTTGCGTGTGACGGAAGTTCGTTCGAATTAATGATAAGAAATCCATGATAATGTCCCTATATTTTTGGTATAAACGTAATTATTTGCCACGAAAAATTATTAAAACCGGTGTAAAATTAGTTTAATGTATCTTGTTGCATTATAAAATTTTAAACCATTACCTAGCAACTTATTAAAACAATGTTTTTGTCGTGTTGGGAAAGTTAAATGCATGCATCCAATTTCAGAACGTTCTTGCGATGGTGTTGCTGATAATAAAAAGAAAAGTGTATAAGCAATGAATAGTTACGCAGTCGCTATACCATGTTTATCCTACAAAACTCGCTATGCAATGTATAGTTATACACCCGTTAAACAGGGTTGTATAACTCTTTTATTAGTAAGACTGATAGTATATACTTACCATATGATTAAAGTTTCATATTGTAAATACACGCAAAGTTTTCTATTTAATATAATATATAGAAAATCTTTATAATCACAGTTAAATAATTACCAAAAATATGTATGAAACAGACATAAAAACCTCGATAGAATCTGAAAGGAACAAAATATAACCAAAATAAGTGAAAGTTCTCAGTAATACCATTACGTTTATCGTTTTTTATCAAGAAAAGAGAGATTGTTCTCGTGTCAAATATTTCGTCGCTTATGAGTAAGTGAACCGTCTGATGGTAAGGTAATCTGTTTTACTTTTACTTCTTTTAATATTCATTTGAATTAATTGTACTATTTCAAAACCGTGGCCTATTGTTTATAATTTATTACATAGTGTGGTATTATAGTGCCCAAATGTACGCGCAAACACAGGTTCAATCCCCCTTCCTTAATACTCTCAAAGCCCGATGGGACAGACAACCAACACAACCGGAGAGATACAAGGCGAAGACTCATCCAAAATAATTGTTCTTACTATACGATATAGGTTCTATCCAAAATATATAGGTTTATTAAAATCGTTGAAAACATAATAAATTGATAAAGATGAAAAAAATTATGATAGTCATTTCATAATTTCAAATTCAATCATAACATTCAGACTACTAAGTCAAATGTAAGATAACTAATAGTGTTTTACTCGTTAATTCTAATTATGCTCAATGTTTTAAAAATTGTTTTAACATTTTTTATTAGGAAAAGATATATAATATTAAAAGATATTGCTTACATTATTACATAACATACCAAGATATTTTAGGCATAGTAAAATAAAAGACAACGTGGTTGCATACTTTTACCGCGTTTTGCTATTTATCACGAATTTATTCGCTATACTCGTAATTAAATATGCTTAATCCAGATCACATAATAGATAATATAATAGTCCGATATGACTTTTTTAAGAAAAGAAAATTTTATTTTATGTTATATAGTTAGATATAGTGATAAAATATTTTCGATTGAGTTGCGACAATTTTCTTTTAAATGATTCAATAAAACACGTACTTTTTATTTACAATCGTCAGAGTATTGTTTACTTAAGTCCAGAGGGCTTGAATACAGAAATATTAATAGAACTGACGATTACAGGAAAATCTATTATCAATCAGTGTTCTTCGTTCTGTATTGGTTACTTATATAACGAGCTTTGTCTTTTAATTATAAATTTATTGGATTAATGTTCGTTTATATTATTTGTATCATGTGCCAAAACATTTTATTTTTATTTTTTTACAACATAATAAAACGTACGTAACCTACTCAATGTTGCTTAAAATACATTGCCACGTTTTTTAAAGTAGGAATGCGACTATATCATTTGAGAACGTTTTAAAATTGATTAATATATAATAATTAAATTTATAATATATCTATAATAATTTAATTAAAAAAGTTTTAAAGTTAGTAAATATAGGTTTAATTTGGATGATAGATATTGTATCATTAACTGATTTTCCGAGTAATTGAATAAAATAAATTCAAATTATGATTTTATGTAAATTAACATGCGTTTGTTTATTTTGTTTTGAGATAAATGACTGAACCATGATTTTTATTAAATTACTACAATTTATCAAAGCTTATCGTCCTCGAACGCTGATGACTTTTGATATACGAGGTAAACTTTAAATATCAATAGGTACAATATTAATAGGTACATTATTTTGTTTATTTTTATTTTAAAAATTGTATATCTTCAGGCAGTCTTAATGTCTTAGGCATCATTGAACATCCCTCTTGGATTAATATCAAAGTGTAAAATGAACAAGAAAATTACAAAAAGTATGTTATAAGTAGTAACATGAACATAACAACCAATAAGAACAAAAAAATAATTAATGAAAAAATTTAACCATCTGAAGCATGATGATTCATTAAGATATTAAATCTTAATGAATCATCATGCTTCAGATGGTTAAGTTTTACGTAAAGGAAATAGTGATTAAGTTCAATTTTTCATTTCTCTTGCCAAATTTATGAGTTGCAATTGTAACTGACTTTTGACACATAAACTACAGATTATATAAAATTAATTTTTAGTGCTCTTTTAAAACCATCTCTATGACTTAGTGAAATTTGGTTTTTAAGCCGAACTACGTAGTTTCAAATACCGCGAGGTTGTTATACAATAACAACATAAATTACCGCAAGCAATGTAGCAATCGATGGTTGATATAGGATATAGTATAAAAATGGACGTCTGAAGGAATCAATCCTTTTATTAAATTATCAATATATCTGAAAGCCTATTGTTTCGTTCGCTTTCAAATTTTGATATACGAGTAACCTTTAAATTTCCCAATATTGCTACGTTGTCATGATTCCAGCCGAGGAAAGTCAATTACGTATTCTCAAAGTTCAATACATTCGATGTGGCCAGTAAATTGGATATTATATAATGTCATGTTAAAAATTTAAGTTAAGCTTTTTTTATTATACATTTTTATTTTAATAATAGCGCTAATAATATAGTTTAACGGGTTTATCTTGTTATTTTAGTATAAAATTATATGCTCTGTCCAGTTTTGTCCATTCAATTTGGTTTTTTCTAATAGATGCAAACTCATATATCTTCATTCAATATGTATTACATTTTTTATTGACTGTCAATTAATTTACCACAGATTTCTTAATATAAATTAAAAATTTAGTAAAAGTCCATACATTAAATAATTGTATTTGAATGAATGACCTCATACCTATTAAACGAAACAAAAATTAAATGGCCCTATTGTACGTTTGCGTACAGCATAAAAAGATTTTACTGGTATTTACTGCATTTATATTTCTCTGAAATGGTGTTCGAAATTACACGGTGGTAATTTAATGCAAGCTGAGTACTGCGATGGAACAAAGTATGTTTACCAAACGGAATATGAATGCAGGAATAAAAGTTTTCGAATAGAAAAAGACGAACTAGTTATAATCATCATAGACAAATTTTTCAAAACTGTTTTATATTTCTCATTAAAGTTTGATTCGGCTAAAACCGTGGTGTCGTTTCTGTTGTATTAAAACAAATAATGCAATAATCCATAAAAAAAATTATAGTAATTTGATTCTAATAAACACATCCATAAATGCGGCAAATCAAAAGTTATAGTACCATAAAGTAACGTAGTAGCTTAGCATGAGGGGATCCAAGCAACATCTTCGGAACTTCAGCCATCCTCACCTGAACTCGGTGCACCCTGCTGATCAACAAACGAGGCTCTGAATAACCGCTTACCAACCAGCGTGAACCAGCGTGGTTGGAAACGGTCCACAACCGAAGAGAGTTCCCGGCAGCCTTACTATTTCTGGCCAAGGCAGCGGGAGGGCGGAGGACGCTACAAATCCCCGGAAGTAAATAGGCCGTCAAAAGCAAGTTACACTAGCAACGTGTAACGGACGCACACTACGGCTCGATTCTTATCTGGCCCGACTGGAGAAGGAGCTCAACAGCATAGGAGGGCACGTTTTGAGACTGAGTGAAGTTCATAGAGAGGGTGAGGATATTCTGCTGCTGACGACCCATTTTGCATAGTGGCTGGAAATCCCGTCAACTGCGTCATGGGGTGTGGGTTCCATTCCCACCACGGGAAAACTTTTCGTGATCAATTTAGAATTTATTGTTTTTTCTTCAGGGTGTTTGTATTTAATATTACATTAGTCAACGAGTTGCCAGTATAGGACTAGGCGGGGTTGAATTATAGTCCTAAAATATTTATTTTTGGTATTAATATTTTTCTAATTAAATTTCAATATTTGCTTTCTTTAAAGCGAAGAATAGAAATTTTTCTTAATGTTTGTTATAACGAAAGTTTACAAGATAAAATTCCCCTTAATGCCTAGTCATTTCACTTTAAGAACCTTCGAGATTTAGTGGTCTGATAAATGTGGTGATTTCGTCGTATACGGAGCACAGATAATATGATTCCGCCATTGTTCAAACGAACCTGTAAAAAGGATATATTATATGTCTGTCTATCTTTACCGCCTAAAGCATTTAAACGACTTCGATGAAATATGGTACATATTTAGAATGGATTACAAAAAAGGAAATGGGTTATTAATCATTGCCATAAAAAGTGGTTTGCTAAAGAGTTGCAATAGGGATAAAAGTTTACAAGGAAATTCGTCTTTGTTGAACATAAAACGATGAAAAATAATGTCTTATTAATTAACGAGCCATAAGTGGTGTTTTTTTTGTTACTACCTATATGGATATGAACTAGGGACTGAAATATGAATGGAAATCAATGTGAAAATTCATCATCGTCGAAGCTTAAGCTATGAAACTTCGTATCTAATGATAGACGCATACAAATATAACACCTAAATTTATAATATACATTACAGTATGTAAAGTGTAAAATACACAGACATTTCTTTAATTGACAACGGATGAAAACGCTCGTAACAGCTAATTAGCTGTTATCAATTAAAGATTAGTTAATGATTAAAACAAAAAATACTTTAGTTTTTATGAGATAATTACTTTCACTAACAGTAGGCATAGAAAAAGTTGTTGATTATTTTTACTTTTTTGGTTGTGTTTTTTCGACATGCACTTTTTCAATTTAATCGTTTAATCTTCTAAATGATTGTATAATTGTCATAGTTTCAGTGTTATTGTGTCTTAACTTGGTATAGAATAAACTTGACTGTCTTCTGTACAACTGCATTCGATTCGTTTTCAATCTAAGGAAATATGATCACGTTTCGACTTACCGTTCCCAACTTCAGTGGTTACCCATACGCCAGCGACGCTCCCTACGAGCCCTTAGCACTCTTCATTATTATTCTAAGATCACCATTCACTTCATCATACATAACACTTAATCGTCAATACCTTTTTGATATCAGTAACCATATTCTTCGCACAGAGAATAACCGGCGAAAGAAACTCAGCGGGACTTATTTTTTGTCATTTTTTATTATATAATTAAAACAATAAACAAACAAATAAAAGCAAAAAATTATGATATTATTGAAAAAAGCCTGGAGCGAGCATTCCACTACCAGAGTGTGTTATCATTTAAAAACTTATTTCCATTGCACTTCTAAGCAACAGTATAAAAAATTGGTTATTTTAATGAAGGTTATATTAACATATAATTAGAAACATAGCAAAGACTTAATGGAAGATTCTGTTGAACCTGTTTCTTTTTTAAGGACCTGGCAAGGGGCTGAAACGTCAGGTTTGATTTTGAAACAGTTTCACATTATTTATGTATACCGAGCTAACAATATTTTAAAGAGTATAGGTGGTTACGATAAAAGTGGTTTAAAGGGTAGAAATAGGGGATGAAAGTTTCTATGGAAATCGTCTTCGTTGGACATAAAACGATAAAATTTTGAGTCTACACACTCAAAACGGGTCATAACTGGTGTTTTTCTAGCAATTTTGTAGTTTAAACTGCATGGAGATGAACTAGGGGTTCAAATGAGGTCAACAAAGTAAATTGTCATTGTCAAAGCAAAAGCTATTAAATATTGTGTCTAATGATAGGGACATAGAATAAAAACATCTCATTTATATTATACTAAGCAGTATATTTCAATGTATATTTCTATTTATATAGACTGTCCCGTCTTTCTATCTGTTCATGACCGTCCATTCGACACGTTTAGTAACAATTGTGAAGTAAATAACCGCAATTAATTCAATAAAATATATTTTTATTAATAATTTTTTATATCAGTTATGTATTAATAATAACAAAAAGTATTAAGTAACTAGTGTTTATTATTCGGTTTTATTTTTCAATAATATATTAATTTCATACATATCTTCTATAGCAAACTCTAAAATCAATATTAAAAGCAGCCGTAGAATTTGTCGATTCACAACTTGTTTTTCAGTATTAATGTTAAAGGTAATAAGGTTCAAAATCAATTGAGCAATAGCAAAAAGATATCTTAATACTATATTGCTAGCAGTGTGAAGGCGACAATATTTATGGAAAAACATTTGTCACAATTTCCTACACTGTGAATGTAGTTTATTTCCTTATATTTTGAAAGGATACAAACGAAGCGAGTGAAGATAGAAAATGGCTGAACAGAAATGAGCCAATCAACCGACAATGGTCTGTTTACATGCATTTTTTATGGAATACAAGCTGAAGCATGCAACTTTGTCCACGTTGTTATATAGATAATATCAGTATTTTTTAAGTAGCCTTAATTACTCCCAGTTACATCAGCTATCTTTTAGTGAAAGTCCCATCAAAATCAGTCTAGCCAATCTAGAACAAACAGACAGACAAACATACAGTCAAACAGATTACAAAAAAAATGTTTTGTTATATGTACCGGCTATACATCTAAATAGGCACATTTAACAATGGTTATTTAATGTTACAAACAGACACCCCAATAATATTTATTTGTGCAGAGTATAGATAGTAAAAAGATTTTATTTGCTTTTACTGAATACAATTTTTTTTAAGACATCACAAAATAAATACATAAGTTGTTTCGGCCCCGCAGTTTTACCCGCGTGGTAATTGTAATTAGAGATAATAATCACTCCATATTATATATTTACGTGCCCAAAACTTTTTGTAGTTCGTGCCGGAAAAAAATTTATTCCTTTTAGTCGATTACGACTACGCTGGCCGATCTATGTTAGAAATCAGCCTACCACGCAGGAGATATTATAGTTCACTAGTATACGCGCAAACATTAGCGCGCTCCTGTCTACTTTAAGACTACTTTAAAGTATTTATTATGTGTTTACTTTTAAATTAAATTTAAACATATCAAACTAAATTGAAATTTAATTCTCTTATCAAATTAAGGCTTCAAAGGTTTCCGTTACCGTGTTTTCTTGATAACTCCCAAGTTGATATTGTTATGGTAATTTCATGGTATTTAATCAATGAAATTGACGTCTGTCCTTAGCTTAGAAGCTGTTTATTTTCCTTTACATTCTTTCGTTTTACAAAATAAATATTAGACTTTTAACCTATTTATTGTGTTAGCTCCATTCGCTAACGAACGGTATCAATAAAACTGGTAGATACAGTATGTACATTTTATGTTACTTTAGAATTACTATGGAAATCGCTCTGAATATAAAAATTTGTAACTAAACTATATAGCACTCCGTAAATATGCAAATTTATTGCATATTCGAGTGCTATTAGATATTAATAATATCTAGAGATTTAAAGTATAGCTTCCTCCGTAACCTAGGGTATCAGCTTGTCGCTAAAAACCCGAGGTCATGGGTTCGAGTCCCCAGGGGACTCGAACAACATTTCATTGTTGTTTTCTAGTTGTTTAGTTATTTTGATGCGGGCCGATCACCCGATTGTCTGTAAAGTAAGATGATCCATGCGTCCGATGGGCATGTAAAAATTCGGTCCTGCGCCTCATTTTTTTCCGATCGTCTCAGCTATCCGTCCTATCGGACTATGCGAGTGAAGGAATAGAGAGTGCACCTAAGCGTACACTTGTGCACTATCATATCTCCTGCGCATTTGCTTGATCTCTAATATTGATCAGCCACTGTATTTGGAATTGACTAGGAGGACATAATTATATTATTATAAAGTAACTGACAAAACAACGCAATATCCAACAAACTTCCGTATATGCGAAGTAAAACACAACTTTTTTATCCGCAATTTTATTCACCATACGTGATAGTTATATTATAAAGAAAACTGTCATTTATTTTTTTATATCTATGCTTTAACTTTTCATCTTGCTTAAATTTAAAAATAAATTGATTGACATTGAACGCCTCGATCACAGCGGCACATCATTTCACGCACCGATTTCTCACAGGGAATACTTTCAAGTATCTCGCAAAAGCCTGCTATCGGTTGTCATTGTATAATTAAGAAACAAGGTAAAATAGGATAAAGTAATAAGAAAGTATTTAGCGACCTGCAGTATAAGTCGTTAATTACTTTCTATATTTTGTGGAAGTTATTTTCAATAAAATTAAAAAGTCTTTATGTAATTGTATGTTAGTAATTGACAACCGCGTTGGTGTAGTGGTAAGTGACCCTGACTTTTGCGCCGAAGAGTATGGGTTTGATTTCACAAATATTTCAAAAATATTTTGTGATGCACACAGTGTTTTTCTCGAGTCTGGGTGTTTTTATCTATATAAAGTTTATTTATTTACTCTAGAAAATTAAGTCTACGTATTTATTAGTAATCTAGTTTACATAGTAAAAGATTTGCTTAGATTGGGACTAGTTAATGTTGTGTTATTCATCCGGAAATAATCTTATTATTAATTATCTTCTTAATTATTATTAATTGTCAATGACTTCCTGACATGAACTTAGTAGCACCCGAAAATGGGTGTTCCTAATTGCTTTATATATTTTTAATATGTTTATAGTTGTAAAGTAGGTTATGTTGAACTGCTTAGCGTAAGATTTAACTTATATTTCGAGAAAATCTGTCAAAATCTAGTTGGTTTTGTGGTATATTTACCATTTTTTAAGATTATCCAACTAGCATACATCATCAGTCTATGATAGTCCAACTAATGGACATAGGCCTCTCCTAATACACCCCTTTCCATTAGGGGTTTTTTTTTCAACAAGCATACATTAAATAATTCTTAGTTGATCATGGTCAACATTGGTGATAATAAAACTATGTTTCTGCCGCAAAGCGGTAGTATGAAAATACTTCTACGGTTAGATAGGACTTAACATCGTAAGTCTGAGGGTAGGTAATGCGTTGATGATACCATCGGTATTGCCAATGTCTATGGGCGTCCTTGAAATTTTTCCATTAGGTAACCCGACTGCTCGACTGCCCGTGTTAAATAAAAAAAATAAAAAATATTGTTTTGATCCTTTGCAAAATACGTTTATTTTGCAAAGTAGTACAAATTAAAATTTTGTATCAGTGGGTGCATAACTTTTTTCTTCCGGTATGTGATAAAACTATAGGTCAAACTCCAATAACTTTTCAAACGGAATATCGAGTACGAGGGTCCGGTAAAACTTGCTACTTTACCGATAGCCCAGTACCGCCAGTAAACGCCCGAAGCGTTTGATGTTTGGAGCGAAACAAATGGATTTCGGAAAAAGTTCACGTAAAATCTTAAATGTTTTCTCTTGAAAAAAGATTAAATTTTCATAAAATTGTGAATAGTAATTTAAGTGCAAATGACTTTAAAAGGAAAACGTATATTTAATACGTTTCTTTTGAAAGAATCAAAAAATATTTGTGTGATGTACATGTATGGAAAGTATATTATGTTTTTGAATTGTTATTATAACTTATATTTAACTTATTTCAAAAGGTATACGTAATGAAAGTAAAATCTTTTTTATAACATTTAATTTTATTGTATGACAAAGAGAAATACATAGATAATTTAAAGTTATACAAAAAAGTCTTTGTAAAGAATTTAAAAACAGATAACATTTAATTTAAATAAATCAAAGATTTAAACAATCTTGGGAAAACGGTAAATTATACTTATTTTAAAAAACACAGGTTACTCATGCAAGCTATATAAGGCTAAAAAAAGATTCAATTTATTTGATAAAGTTTAAAGAAAAACTAAGAATACAATGCAATAATTTGTGTTCAAAGCCACTTTATGCAAATCCATTACAAGATTATAATTTGTTGCATTATGCAATTTATTTTTAAAATACGTCAGTCTATAGCAGTTTTTAGTTCTACGTTTAAAAGAAAAGTGATACTATAATTGTAATTAGATAAAAATTTATTCGCACTATGAAATAAACATAATTTGAATAAAAATATACTGCTGAATAGTTATAAATAACTTCATGTTACCTAAAAATTGTATAATTTTTCAACCTCAAATAATATAAAAATATAAGCAATAGTATTTTGTTTATAAGCTTTAAATAATATTATTGTTGCTGTTCAGTGCGAATGTTTTCGGTTTATAAAGGATAAGGAAGGAAGATCACTGGGTTGTGGAAGTTACATACAACTTTTCCTACATATTTGGGCGTTTGATCTATTAAATGGAATAAATTGATGAAACTAATTAATCTAAAAGTTTCCTTTTTTTAAGAAACAGCAAAAAAACATAAAATACGATTTCCAATATAAAGGGGATTATAATTTGTTGATACATTTATTTCTATATTCTTGTGGTAATTTAAATTATTAACAATTTCTGAAGACCCATGGATAATTTTTATTAAATGTTAAATAATAAAGTAAATACATATAAATGTTAATAAAACTTTAAAAAAGTAATTAATAACACCCTCCTTTTTTTAAAGGCTTCCCAACTTCAAGTATTCATAATAAATCCTGTCGAAAACCGTCTTAATTTTTGATTTAAACACCTGTTACAGATTGTGAGTTTATTTTAAAATATTCCGATAAAATTTTGAAGCTAAAAAAGGAAGAAATATATATTAGTGGTAGCTCTAGCCAAAACAATTTCTCGGTACATCTTATTGTAAGGTTTTTTTTGAGTGAGATAACTTGTAGTATCATCATCATCAGCCAGTGTGTCTACTGCTGGTCATTAGCCTCCCCTAATGCACGCCCTTCTCTTAGGTTTTGGTTCAACCCTAATTCAAATAAATTCTATTTCAGATAAATATTGGATATTTTTGAACAAGTCCAAAATTATTTAAACTTTTATGACTTGGCAGCAGAAATTTGGTTTGAAAATTACAAAATTTTTTATGTACTGTAATTTATTAATAATTTGAATTGAAATTAAAGTCTTGAAAAAGAAAACTAATAAATAAGGAATTTACTTATAAATGCGGAAAACGAATAATCAATTCATAACTACAACCGACAACTTGATTACATTTAATTATCAAACGCTCTTTGAACCGGTCTGTTGACTCCAGGATTTTATCCGAACTTTTGGAAATTGTTTCAAATTGATTGTTTTTTTTTGTTTGGTTTAGGAGACTAGGGTATTTTAAGATTAACAAAGTATTAATAGTTTACCATTTTTATTAAAAACTACAAATATATGTATGAAAGAATTAACGACAAAATAAAAATCAAGTTCAGTTTTGAATTAAACTGAAAAAAAGCTTTACATGATGAAATTTTTTAAAATTTTATTTTATTCAAAAAAAAAAATTATTGTTTTCTAAATTATATAGATAATGGTATCAAATAGTTCCAAAAACAATGTATAATTTTTTATAATGGGTCTATATCAGGATAAACTAATATATAAGAATAAATTAATTACAGTTTTATTATGGTATCATGTTTTAAAATCGACTTTGGGCAAAAATTTGACTTTGGGCTTTTGGGCAACGACAAATTAGGCCTGATTTTGAAGGTTTGGATTTTGATTTGGAAACAAAAATATTTTAATAAGTTGTGAAAACCGTTCTTTATATACAACTTTTAATTTAATGATAACACTTTAAATGATATTACATTATATATACAAAACAAACGTTCAATAAGTCAATAAAATTTTCAAATGGTTACTATGATCCACTTGCATCTTAACTCCAAAAGTTTTTTCTTTAAAAGTTTTTCGACCGAAAGAAGTCTCATTTCCAGAATTTTATAAAGTTGCATCATCGTCATCAGCCGGATAGTCCCTTGACTAGACCCCTCAACCCCTATCCATTAGGGGTTAGGACCCATCCTCGTTCCAAGGGGTTGGTGGGTGGACCACTTTTACATGCCCATCCGACGCGGGATCATCTTACTTTACAGAAAATTGTGTGATCGGCCCAAAGCCCCAACCAACTAGGAAAAACAATGAAAATTTGTTGAGTCCCCGCAGGATTCGAGCCCAAGACCTGGTTTTAAAGCACCGCCCATTCCACTAGGTACGGAGGGTATTGGTTTGAAAGTTTGTAAAAAATTTGTTTGGGATAAACCCACAAACGAAAAAATTGGTTCCAATACAATAGTGTTTTGAATCCCATTCAAACCAGGTCTAGATTAATAAAAATAAATAAAGTCAACAAGCTTGTCAGGATTTGGTTGTGCCTTTATCTGTCAGTTCAAATGTTCCTTCTATGTTTCTAAACGTTAACTTTTTTCTGCAGGTTGAGGTGTTGTTTTCGAAACTAAAAACAAATGTTTTTATGGATAAAGGTTTAACTTTGATTTGAAAATTTCTCAAAACTTTAGCTAGATAGATTACTAAATTTATAAAGAAAACTCCTAGCAACATGCAACATTTGGCAACATTTCAGCAGATCATCTCACGAAATTAAAGAATATTACTACATTGTTAGTCAGGTTAAACAGACTATATCCTGCTTACAATTAATCTATATAACGTTTTGCTCTCTCTATTTAACAATCAGAACGATGAAAATATCGTGCATTAATATTATACATTACTTTTTAAAATTAGGGGGTATTTAAAAGGAAGTGGTGATTTTTAAAACACTTTTGTAGACCCGGGGGGAAAATTGTAATGTAAACGGTATAAAACCTTTCCCGTCCTAATTTTTAGGTTTGGGAACAAAGAACCAATATAAGTATATGTATCACCAATATTTCCCTTTACCCTGATTATGGCCGATATATCAGCCTTACGAAGTCCACTGCTGAACATGGGCCTCCCCCATGACCTTATGTACCTCAGATCCTGCCCACCCGATCCCCGGACCCCTTATTTGAAGGTCCATCAAAAGTAACTTAGTTAATCAAAGGAATGTTTTTTGATGTTGTAAGAATTTTTAAAGTTGGCACTGTAATTTTTAATTTATATATTAGGAAGATAAAAACAAAATATAAATCTTTTCTCTTTATATTATCAGTAAACAACAATCGCTGGTTTTTCTTAGGTCAGAGGCGTCGTTAACAATTGTGACAATGCATCATTTCAGACGAGTACTCAGTGCAGAATAAATTATGCTTTTTTTGTGTCAAGTCGCGAAATTTTTTCATTCACGGAATGGAATTGTGCTTCTACAAATATCACGGTATTGTTCGTTTATATTGACAGTGCTTTGTGAGAAAAAAAGTGTAAATGTAATTAATGATTACAAGAGTAACTGTTAGTAACAAGTATTTATTGTTTTTTATCGCTGATTTATGAGTTTTGTATGTTAGGGCATTTTTTTATACACGTATTACCTATTCAATTAGTATTTTCTTTTTAATTTCGACTTACTAAATCGTGTTATGACGCATAATAAAAAATTGAGAAGTCAACGAACGGTAAAGAAAGTCTTAACCGAAAACTATGCCGCTCTATCCAATATTATGAAAAGACGTAGACATACATATTTATAATAATTTTAAAGTAGAAAATTGTGTTTATAATTTGGGGAAAGTAAACAATTGTATATCAAGTTTTAGAGACTCTAACGGTATTTTTGAATGATTTTAACAATATTTTTATGTTTGGTTTTATTCATTGATGCCCTCGTATAATGGGTACGGACGGTGTTAGAAACCGAAGGTCGGGTTAATTTGGGAGACTAAACACCTGTTGGTTTGGGAAATTTGGGCCGATCACCCAATTGTTGATAAGAAGAAAAAATCTTTACCCAGCAAACCCGTTGGACCCGGGGGATGTCCAAAACCCAATGGAAAAGGGATTGTTTAGGGGAAACCTATTTTTAAAACCGTTCAAGGGAGCAGCAGAGGAATTTGGATTGTCCATTTAAAGACATTAGAAAAAATCACAAATATAAAGAGGTGATACAAGCAATGGTTAAAAAAACTTATAAAAAGGTTACAAGGTTTTAGATGAAAAACGGTTAATTTCTTAAGGAAAAAAAAAGAAGATGATGATTTAAATCATTCAGCCTTTCATTGAAATTAAAAAATAAAGTGCAAAAGGGGAACCTAAATATTTTGTTTTAGAGATTTCCTCGTCTTATAAAAGAGGGCAAAATTGTGTGGGTTATGAAATCATAAAATTAAAGTATAAAACATAATTTATTTTTGTCTGGATCCCAAACTGAGGATTACAAGTCTGACGTTTGAATGCAAAAATATTTATCTATTTTACAGCATTTTTTTTATGTACTATTTAATAAAATCAAAATTTTTACCATATTCTTTTAACAAACAGGTCAACCAAGTCTGGGTTTGGATGAGTCTTCCAAATGGCTGCATAAAAAGTGGGTTTCAATGGCTTTTTTCTCCACTTTTTTTTTTTATTAACCTCATTATAAGATATTCAGGGTATCATCTGTATGGTAACAAAACCGTTAACTAATCGTTGCCCAATGTCCCACCGTTCTGATTTTTACACTGTCATTTTCCAATCGATTAATTTACCCCGAAATTAGAATCAAAAACACGGTTAAAGGAAAATTTTGAACACCATTAAAAAATACTAAGGTAAGGGAATACAAATCTGTTATTTATGATGATAGAGTATGTTTATAAAGTATATAATATTGTTTGTTGTATATATATTTTTTTATATTATATGTATAGTTTTAATATGTTTGTGAATACATATTTTATATTATTTATAATGTTATTTCATAATCAAAAAAGTCTTAAACCAAAATTTCTTATTTTTATTTAACCACCAAATTTTCTCAACCAGCCATTGGTTGACTGGGAAAAATGCCAATCCGTTTTTATTAATTTTGGCAAAAAAAATAAAAAAAACCCGTGAATCCGAGTTCGATTTTTCAAGGTCAATATAATTAAACAATTTTTCGATATTTAAATGAACAAGCTTGAATACGTATGAACATCGTTAATTTAGAGCAAAGAAAATTTTAAAAAATGAAATATTAATTTGTATTTAAAGATACAAAGAAAAGTTTTACAAAAAAAAATAAATTATTTCCAATCCCTCCTTTTAACAGTAAAAATCCCAGGGTAAACCAAAATTTTAAATCCCAAACAGGTCTTGAAAATTCTTAAAGGAGATGATTAATTTGAATTAAAGATTTTTTTAAAGTTTTTCAATAAAGTTAAAAAAGAGCAGCAGGATTTGAATGAGCTTACTGATATCATCTGTCTAGAAACAATATTATTAGTCTTTAACACAAACAAATCTCTCTACCTATTGAAAGATTCACTTAGGAACTTACGTGACGTACGCTTTGAAAAATTGTTCACCTTTGATCCAAAAGAAGACAAGTAAAGTTGACCAATCTTTATTATTCAATGCAATGTTATGTAGTGATTTCATTACAATTTATGTCTTTTAGTATTAATAAAGTGGAAGTTCGTATCAATATGTGTCATTAAGCCATTTACTATAAAAAAAACATTAAAAATTCAAAATGATTGTTTTTCTTAAAAAAATTTTTGGGAACTGAATAAACAAAATTTCCTCGTTGTACTAACAAGGCAAATGGTTTTCTTTCTTTTTGAAAATTACAAGTTTTTTCATTCTATTATAGTAATAGTTGGTTTTGAAATTATTTCCTTTTTTCCCAATGTACTTTCAACTGAATGAAGAGATTTTTCAGTCCGAAAATTTTTTCGCGAAATCAATAATGAAACACTAAATCCACAATTGCAAAGTCAAACATATTCAATATACACCCAATTTTACAAATAAACTACCACCGGATGAAATGGAAACCGAAGAAGGCGTAGGGAACTAGGGGACTTATAGTTTAAATAGTGGAGCAAAAAGTTCATTGCCAGGTGTTTTTTATCTGTCAAAGAAATAATTCCTTTAACATAAAAACTTTTTAAAATTTTTTTTAATTTATTTAGGATAATAAAGGAACGTTTTCGAAAAAATGTTCGAGTGTCTCACCCAAAAATAAAAAAGTTTTTTTGTTTAATAGCGAAACAAATTGTAAAATAAAAAAAATTTCGGGGCTTTTTGAATAATCTTGACCCTTATGAATATATTTTTCTTACTTCCTCTTATTTTCTATTAAAAAAGGGTAAATTAAATAATTTAACAAACTTTCTTGTATTTGATAAATAACAAGACCACCTTTGCGTATCATTCTCGACTAACCTTCATGTTTGGTTTTTGGGACTATTTGTGACAAGTTTTTTGAAAAAGTGTATACCAAAATAATTTTAACCAAGAAAATTAAGGCCATTGGTTAAATTTAAAATTTGGCTAACCGCGGTGGTTGCAAAAGTTTGGGTAAAGGTCACGACCTCGCACACGACTCGTTCAATGTATCAGTTACTAGTTTTAAATCTTTGGAATTGATTTTTAAAATAAAAGTCCACAAAACATTCTAATGGACTGAAAAAAAATTATAAGTTACTTTAATAAGTTTATTGGATTTATTAACAGATGGAAGGGGAACCGTGTTTTGTAGAATTTTTTTTGTTATTTTAGGGTAAGAAAAATTTAATTTAAATGGCAAATAATGAAAATATTTAAAATTATTTCTTCTCTTCCTTTTTGTTTCCTTTTCTTTTATACACTGTCTTATTTTAATAATACTTTTAATGGGGTTCTAATTATTTTTTTCAACCATTTTATCAATTGGAAAAAAAAGGCCAAGTTTCAGCGCCCGTTTTTTCCGGTCAAAGGCTTCCATTATCCGGTTATAGATTATTTGACAATAATAAAAAGTGTAAATTCTATTGAAAAGTATTTAACGCTTTAACATATTTATTACAATTAAATATATATTTAAGTTTATTCTTGGTTGAGCCAAAGTTTAAACCAATCCAAGTTGTATTTTGAAGGTTTTCCAATTTTTAATATTTAATTAACTGCTCATTAAATTTTTAAATTAACAAATGACAGCAAAAGATAGCTAAAATGGTTATCATTTGGAAAAAGAATGAACGAAATAGGGATACAAGGACAACGAAGTAAATAAAAAAAAAAAAATAGCCCTGTTTCCATTAATTCTTTTTTTGAAGGGTCAATAAAAAATTTTCTATATCTCATTTTGAATTATCCAATAATGTTGTTAGTTTGTTAACGTTTTTGACCGACAGGGTACTTAGTGCCAAAACAATTATAATTTAAGGAATTGATGGAGTTGTTATTTAATGGAATAAAATCGTTATTTAACCTTATATTATTTTTTATTAATAAAACAGTACAAAAGTGGCAATAAAACAATTTTAGTAGCCGTTTTCAAAATGACAGTTAATTTAAAATTAACCCCAAGGCCATCTTCCGGGAGTGATCCGGAGCACGATTATAAATTATTTAAAAGCCCACTTGAAATTTTAAATTTTTCCAGCAAAATGAAAAATATTCGGAGAGGAAGGAAAATTATTCAGCGGTTCAAATTCCAAATTTTTTTTTTCAAATGTTTTAAAACCGTATTTAGTCAAATAAATTATGTGGATTAAACAAAATTTTAAAATTTAGAGTTTTAAAACAAAAGCGAAGAAATCTTTTTCTACCACAAAAAAGTTATTAGCATAGTTAGCAAAGTTAAGACCAGAAAAACAAAAGCAAGCCTATTGCTAGTTTAGTATAATGTTTTTTTTTGACAAAAAATTTTCACCGCAAAAAAAATAAATCTTTTTAATCACATTTGACCAGAAATCAGTCGGAAAACATTATTAAAACCAAAAAGATAACGAAATTATAGAACCAAAAAATTTAGAAAAATATTTATTTAACAATAATTATCTTTTTATCTTAAACGAGGGTACATTTCATTGGATTAGACAAGGCAATTGTTTGCTAATTTAAAGTTGGTATTTTGTTCAATGTTGATTTTCCCAGAAACCCTTTCTACCGAAAGGCATCACCATAGTTTTTCAACCTCATTTAAAAATATTGTTTTTGCAAACTTTTGGTTTTGGAATCCACTAGTAATTTTAATTGTTAAAAAAATATTATATGTTAGTTATTCGACCTAAAGTAAAAGGAAACTAACAACGGTAATTTTAAAATTGATAGGCAGAGAAATTAAGTTTAAAAGTTTTGAAAGGAAAGTGTTTAATTTTAACAATGTATTTTGATAACGCTTTATAATTGTCTTGAAGGGTTTCAGTTTAAAAACATAAGAACCGACATTTAGAGAAAAAAGTGATTAAATTTTTTATATCCTTACATTGCTCTGAATCCAAAAGGAAAATGATAAAAAAGAGATTCACAGTGGCCAGAAGGGACCCAAGCCACCAAACCCCCTTGCCGCACCGTTGGCCCCCCCGCCTCCCTCCCTGACACCACGGGTGAAGAGTGAGATCCCGGTCGCGGATAGAAAGACTGGGCCAAAACAGCTGACCCGTTAGGCGTACGCGCCGGGCCAGCAATCTTTATGTAAGAAACTTTTTATTTGGAATATTTTAATTAGTTTGCCTGGCTGGGGCACCCCGGAGCTCAAAAAACGCAGCCACCCACGTGACGTTTAACACCTTGCTGCATTGTGCGTTAATTTCAAACCAGGCCCAAAGTATAGCCTTTTTAGAGAGTTTACCCTCTGCTCACTAGGGGGAGGGAAAACCCCCAGCAACCGGGGCATTCGCATGTTTGTTCCTTCTTCAAATGAAACCTTTCTAGACCGAACCTGGCCTCAAAGAAAGCTCAAGGACCAAACGCAGGAACTCCAAGATTCGCCATGATGCCTGATGGAAAATTAAAGGGGGCAAAAGGCACGCGTTCGAATTAATGCCCGCATATGAGCCGTCGAAGGATTCCGACAACACCTCCCAAATCACCCGCGAATCAACCCCAAGAATATCCTCACCGACTTGAAATAAACGAAAGGTGAGGAAAAGGAACACAATGACGGGATGCTTCCATCCAATTAGTCGCAAAATAACCCCCCGGCTTTACCTCCGGTTACCTCCCACTCACTGCAAGTCTCGTCTCACTTAGAGAAAAAAAAACTCCCCAATGTATATCCGCTCAAAGGAAAAAACACGGTCCCGCCCTCATAACAAATAAAAATTAATTCCAAAATTCTAGGGGATAAATTAATTAAGTCGGTGGACGCTCACCGGTGGTCACCAAATTTTTCCGATAACACCCACAATCAGGAAAAAATCCATCCCCAAAATATTTTGAATTCATATCCCTCAAAAACCATATATTCAAAACTAAATCATCAAAGCAAAGACACAGCGACTTTATAGATTACCCAAAAAAACATCTAGCTTTTACCAGCTCATCCTTATTTTTAGTTCATTCAGAATATGTTCAAAGATTTTGTTAACGGAGGCGGCTTAAATTTTATAAACATAAAAGGCCTTTAATAGTTTTCAACTTGGAAACACATGATAAATAAGAGAATTTTCTTGTAAACAAATAGAGTTGTACTTATTGTACTTTTAATAACAACTTAAAGAAAAAGTCTTTCGCTTGTTGCACTTATGAAAAAAAAAACGTTTTCTATTCATTCAAGCCACAAATTTAGATGGTAAATAGTTTTTCAATCACTTTAAAACAATTTAAAAGTTTAACGATTTTCGATTCAGAGACGTCAACGTATTTTAAAAAAAAAGAAAGAATCATAGCTGGGGGAAAGGGTAAAGTATATATAAAAAAGACATACAGCCTGAATAAAGTTTTGGAAAATCGGTCAAAGAGGGACCTTCGAAGGTTTTAGCACCCCCTTTCACATGGGCAGTTTGTTGTTGTTGACCAATCTAATTGTTTATAGGTTAAAAGTAAAATTCAGCTCTTTCATTGAAACAATATCTAAAATCAATGGGTTATTAATATTTCTTTTTAATGCACATCAACCTTGGAGTTAATCATTTGCTCTATATATTAATAAAACTTCAGCGTATACCGTATAAAATTAATTTATCAAAGTTAGCCAACAACTGACCCGAGGGACAGATCCAACATGCCGATTACTTAATTATAATTAAATTTTTCCAGAAAACGCCAATTGGACGATAAATAATCGCAAAATTGACTGCGTATTTATGCTATTTAGTTAGTACGATGAATTTATTGGATAGAGTGGTCTTTGCTACGCTTAATAAGGACAAAACGTCATTCTTTTGACGCCTGGAATTTATTTTGTGTTTTAAAGATCGTGAACGATAGTTAAAAAAAGGGGCATTTTTGATTTCCAAAAAGGAAAGTGTAACGAGTTTTTTAAGGTACGGCAGGACGCTGCCTGTTTATGGCGGTCACCGACGCCCTAACGTTGGTGCACCAGGGTTATAAACGGCACCCCATGACGACATGGTTTTAAACCCGGATCACAGTGTTTTCACACTACTACTTTGCGGCAGAATTAGACACCGCGTTGGTTCCCCTTCCCCTGTAAAGGGGACCCCACAAGAACAAAATTGCAAATAAAGTTTGGTTTGTTCTACCCTTTTTATTCTCACCGAGGAAAACCTACATTCCAAATATGACTATAGTTTCTCTTAATAAATTAAGGAAAAATTAGACTTACAGGTCCATAAAAAAATTACAAGTTTGGTAACGAAAATGAAAATATTTACACGATAACGCAGTGTAAACATTATATTAAGCGTATTCTCCAAATGTATCTCAAGTTCGCCAAAATAATTAAATAAAGGTTTTTATCAAATTTTTTATATATTTAAATACATAAAAATATGAAAACCAAAACTGGAAGGGGCCGTGCGTAACGTCTTAGCCTTGGTAAGGGGGTGCAGAAAAGGAGGTTGGGTTGGTTCGGGAGCAACAATTTTAGTTGTTTCCAGTTGGTTTAGATCAATTTGGGCTTATCACCCAAAAGAAGATGAACCATGAAGATAGAGACCGAGTAAATGAAGCAGAAAATGAAAGAGTTGAAATGGAAAAAGGTGTTAGGAAGCTTTCGCAGGACAACACAGGCTGATAGAAAACAAGAGACAAAATTAAATACGGAATGCAAACGTTCAATGTACGGTTTAAGGATTTCACATAAAATAAGGAAAATGATAATTACATTTTCCACAAATGATAGCATTTTAGTGTAATTGACATTTCTCACAAAAAATATTTTTAATATCAAAACGTCCATTATTTTTATTTTTTTCTTCCCCAAGAAGGTTTTTATTTATTTCTCTGAAAATGTAATTTAGCTTGAATATGATTGCTGTTCTAATTGCCAAAGTAGCTAATTCTCTGTGTGCTGTTTTCCCAAATTAAAAATAAAAAGTATATATGATTCCGCATCACACACACACACAACCATCTCCCTTGGTCCACCGGACATGGCCTCCCTTTAACCCCTTCCAAAGGGGTTTGGCCAACCACCACCTGGTCCAAGCGGGTTGGTGGTGGACGACTTTCATGCCCATCCGGCATGATATTTTACTTTTCAGACAATTGGGGTGATTTCCCAAATTGTCCAACCAACAAAACAAAAGGTTTTTGAGTCCCCAGGATTCGCCAGCCTCCGGTTTTAAAGCCACGCCCATACCACTAGGCTACGGAGGCGGTGATTCCCATAGTATATATAATTGTTTGCAACCAGATAAATACAAAATAGGGGAAATATAAGTCTGTTACTTGGTTTGAGGCAAAGTAATTATTTAGTTTTAAAAATCCCTTAAAAGGACATGATTTTAGGACTTGACCGTAATTACTCATAAGTAGGCAGAAATAATCATTCTGTTTAAAATAATAAATGTTTTTGGATAAAAAACATTTTGGTCTGTTTTTAACAATATTTTGTAACTTGTCTCAAACTTTATTAAATTTAGAGTTTTATTTTGTATGACTTTAATGATAAGTTTTATAAGTTATAATGAGGAAAGATGAGAATTGAAACTTAAAATACAAATTTATTAGGGAGAAACTTTTGGATTTTAAATAAGAAGGAATTTATTGTTAAAATTTGGCAAACTAATGTGGTAAAACGTTGCCTGGCTGCCCGTTTCATCTCCTGTTTTAATTTATGGAAATTAAAATAAACCATATAAATAAATTACAAAAAATAAAAATATAATTTGTTTCATCATCAGCCATATATGTGGACAAGTTCCCCATCCTTGGGGGTTTTACGTATCCCACCACGCTATCCAATGGGGTTTGTGTTTGGGGACAACCTTTACATGCCCATCCGATGATGGATCATCTTTTTCGACAAGGGTGATGGCCCAAATTACCCAACCAACCAAAAACAAACTTGAAACTTTGGATTCGAACCCACGACCGGGTTTGGATACGCCCATACCACTAAAGGTGGCCCAATGTTGTTTTTGGTTTTAATAGGTTAAAAAAAAGGCTGAAATATTTATTAGTAAAAGATAGCTGCGACATTTTCGGGGTTTTTTTTGCTTTTGTCTTGAAAGAAAGGCAAAAGCAAAAATAGATAAATTAAATAAAAAACCCCTTACGGTTTTTTCTTAAAGTTTCCTAAATTTAAATTTCAGCTACAGGTCACTAGTGCAGGCCACTCTTCCTTCGCAAGATCACACCACTAATGCGGTATGAATAGGTCGTAGGAGAATGGGATTTGCCATGGTGCCCTTGTTCTCATTTTTTCGTCCCTGCGCTGGATTCATCCATCATTTAAAAATGGTCAACAAAACCTTTTTGGTAGCCTTTTTCCTAAAGGTTGACATTGCGATATAAATTAAGTATTAACGGTCCATAGAGAACTCTGCCGGTGAGCCGATTTGGAGCAAGTATTTTAAATTTATTTTAAAGCGCCCACTTGAAATTTTAAATATGTTTTTCTCCATGCAGCCTAGAAATATTCTTTGTGAAACGAATAATTTTTTCCCATTTTGGGCGCTGATTGTATTGTTACACAACTGATATTTTTTTAAATATAGAGGTTTTAATTATTGTTGAATTTAAAAAAAAAAACAATATATAATTTGATAAATTGTTTCGATTCTATCGCTTCGAATATTAACGAGTTTTATCTGGTTGTTAACCATAAAATTAGTATTTGAGCCTTATAACTTTTCCATATTAATAATTAGCGGAGCAAAAGTTCATATGAGTACGTTTTACTGATATTGAGTTATTCTTATTACCTGGGGTTCTCTGTAAGCAAGTTTTAGCAGTTAAAATAAAAAGGAGAGTTCACGTTTTATAGATGTAAAAGCAAATGTTTATTAATATTTAGATATTATTTCATTTTATGTTTTTTTGTTAACAAATATAAAAAAAGATTTTTTAAAGAGAAAAACCATGAGATAAATAGTCTTTTTTTATCCGTAAAAAAATTAATTTAACCAACCAAAAACAAAATGTGGCATCGATATTTGACAGCTAAAAATTACGTCAGGACAAAATCATTCAAATAATATTTTCTGAAGGGAAGTTCCTTTCAACTACAGGAATTATTTTATTAAATTTAGATCGTGACGGTCCTGGTGATATATAAAATGTATTTATTCAAAAATATAGCAATTGGGGATCCAATTTTCGAAAAGTGATGATCCATGGTGGATGGGCATTAAAGGTCGGTCCCAAACCAACCCGATTGGACCGGTGGGAATGGTCAAATACCCCCAATGGATAGGGGTATTAGGAGACCTTTGTCCACATTGGACTATAAGGCAAATGATGATGATGATGTAATCTACTTTAAGAAAATCGCCACAGCATTTCTAGTAAAGTCCAGTCAAAAATCAGACCAATTCGGGAATAGTAAAAATTTTTTTGTTATGTATATTGGTTTTTATACAATGTTTAATTTTTAAACGTGGACGGTAAAACGGACGGTGATGAAAAAAAAAATATTTATTTAACCTTTCCTCGTGACTAAAACCTAAAAATTATTTAAAAATAATTTATATAGTATTACTAAATTAATATATTATAATATAAATAAACACTCTATTTTTAAATTTTAAGAATTAATTTTTATCAATCCATTGGCAGGAGTTTGTTTATTATTTTAAAAAGATTCAGCTTCTGAGGGCGTTAAATTTATGACAAAACGGCTGAAATAAATAACCTCTTAATGCTTTGTTTGTCTTAAGGGTTTTAAATTCAAACGAGAATGTGGTAATTCCAAATTTGGAGAAAACAACCAAATATTATGTTTGTTTATAACACGATAAGAGGTCATTAGAGGCAACGGGTATATTTCCTAAAACCGCGATTTCATTTTTCTTTACATTCTTAGAAAAATATATTAAAATTGTAATTTTCATCGGGATCAAAAGAAATATGTGTTCCCGATTTTTTTTTTCTCAAATTTTAAAACTTTTTAAATAAACGAGGGATCTTTTATGAAAAAACAATCAAAATTAAAAAGTTTTGGTTTACTATATAGAATCTGCATAACAAGTATATAAACTTGTTCTAGTTATATAATATCTTTTAATTTTTAATTAGACATTGCGATTTATATCCGTTTTACCATAGTTTTGAGACCTCCATGAGATACTCAAAACTATCAAAATATCGTTGTCACTCTACGAAATAAGTTTGCTGGATAAACTGGGTGAAAGATCCAACTTTGCTATAAAAATCTGAAATGATTGACAGGTACATATTTTTTTAAACCTATATTGTCCTACTACTGTACTATTAAGCAAAGATCTCTGGTCGCAGGTCGCAAGGCGGTTTCGAGCCACAAGTGACACTCACATGTAAGTTGTACACACGGCTATTCAACGAGGTTCGAGGTTCTGGCGCCAACCCGACATCCCACACTGGATGAGCGTAATAGGTTACGGTACCTTAGCCCCTATGGATAACAAAACAGTTACTTGGAATCTGCATAACAAGTAGTTTTCTGTAGTACCTACTAGTCGCAATTTTGGATAACTGCACTTTAAACAATATGACTTGTAGTTTTGTGTAGGTTTAAATTTAAAATATGACCGATTTCATACACTACATAAATATTTTGCGCAATATAAGCAGATGACAACGCATCCTCTACAAGAAAGTACCCTGCAACTTCTGCCCCACCAACTAAAATCTCTAATATCTTTTAAGGTGTTCATTTAATCATATAATTATTAAACACAGGACTGACGCAGCATACATTAACGATACGCAAATAGCTTTATTTTATTAAACAGAGACAACCACCTACGCACACTTATAATATTTATAATATAATACCACATAAACGCATATTTCTCAGAGACCTTGGTAAATTAAGAATAATATTTGAAACCTCACTAATTACTATCTAATCACTTAATCCCATTAGTTATAAATATTATACTTTTTATTTTACTTATTTATTGGCAGTTTAATTTTCCTTTATGTTTACGTTAAACATGCATGGTGTCTAGCGAAGTTTTTAAGACAATTTTGGATAAAATTTGGGACGTACTTTAAGAGATATAAAATGATAGCTAACTACCATCTAAATAAATATATATATATATATATATATAGTACAGGTTCCTTTTAGAATGGATATTGGGAGAAGTCTGAGGAGTAAGGGAACCGGTAGAATACTGTCCTGCAATGGTGCAAAGTCTTTTTAAATGCCACTATCCAAATAAATGGATTGGTGTTTGGGTCCCATTTGTCCTCCTGATCCCCAGATTTAAACCCTCTTGACTTTTTTTACTGGGATTGTAAAGGAAGAGGTGTACTCGAAAACGATTTCAAATTTGAGGAATTACGCAGCCGTGTTCAAGAGGCGCTTCAAAAATAAATGAACGACGCTACGCACGTTTTCTTTAGTAGAGCCTTTATTAGAAGATGTAGAGCGTATTAGAGTCGGTGGCAGACAATTTGAACACCTGTTATAAATAAAGATTGTTTTATGTAACCTGCAATTTCATTATTAAAATTTAATAATATATTTATCGTTTCTTTTTTAGTCGTATTTACCCTTTTGCATCTCAATAGCAATAAGTTCGTAATAGTATTAGATAAAATGATGTATTATACCATTTGTAAACTGTATTAACTTGCATTTTTTTTAAATACTTGGCCACTTGTTTCCATCTTTTTTCATGAAACACTCAAACTTTGTCAAATTATTTTGTGATCAAATTTCACTAAAAATTAAAATTGATATATTTTTGTTAAAAAGTACAATAGATACTCTGTTATTTATTACTTTTGTAATAGTATAGTCTGTGAGGAGTAATATAACACCAAAAACGTAAGCAAATTCATTAATTTGGCGTCGCTGTACACATAAATTGACAATAACATCATAAAAAATGGATTTTCGTTTAAAAAAATCATGACTTGAGTACCAGTTGGAATTTTTTTTTTGTATTTTTTTCGAGTGCCGGTAGCTGTGCTTTGCGGCGCTCAAGGTTTCTCCATTCTAAATGTGACACCCTGTATTTATATATATATATATATATACAGGGTGTATTTCTATATATATATATATATATATATATATATATATATATATATATATATAGATATAAAATAAACATTCCGAATTGAGTAACTCGTTCATTCAGAAGTCGGTCAAAAATAAGACTGAGCGACATACTGAAAGCTGTTCTTAATAGTAATTGCAAAGTTTTATTTTGTTGAGGTTTTCTTACTAAACTTTTTAATATGTTCTGCTTCTAATCTATCTGGATTTACCTAAATAATATTTTTTTCGCATAGAGATAAGCATATTGCATTTACGACGCATGGGTTGATAAGACGTAAGAAAATTTAAAAGCCTTAACGTCCTATACCGACTTCTAAAGTAAGCTTTGATAACCTGGATCGATACTTCTTCTATATATCATTTTCAAGCAATGAAATGATTTTCCGATTTTTCCATAACAACTACAAAAAAACAAAGATAACACAATTGTTTCCTCGGAATGTATATACACTTCTTCCGGTCTGTAATTTAGTCAATACCACTAGGCTACGGTCAGGCAATTTAAATCTGTTTGTAGACCATGCGGTTTTTACCGCAACATGTCTAGTAATCTTAAATAGACTAGTATATTACATAATTAACATAGTTGCGTTAATTTATGGACTTCCTGCATTAATAAAAATAAATCGACGATAATTAGAGATAGCGATGTACATATATATAGTCTACTTTATTTGATTCATCAGAAATGATATAAGAAAGGATTTTTTGTATTTAAACTACATAACTATTATCACACCCATAATTCAATTTTGTGAACTCCGGTGCCGCTTGTACTATTTTTCGTTTAAAAGTATCTAAAGAACTTAATTATAATAAACATTTGTCTCAAGCAGTTTCTTACAATACTTTTGCAATCACTAAGATTGTTATTATTTATAGTGCGGAGTTTTAAGTAAACAAAACTTGTTAGTTGTATGAAAAAACAACGATGCTATCATGTTACATCTACATTTTAAATAACATTGCATGTAACATATACATGTTATTTAAAAAAAAAGTCGAAAATAAAACTGATGAAAAAATAAAAATATGCAGTTTTAGAACTTGGGAGTTTCAGGCGTGGGATTACGATTTCATAAAAAATCATTGATTATTTTTCCAAAAAAATAATAACACTAATTTGAATCTTGATTTTTAGAAATAATAACACTTCAATTTTAATAATGAAACTATTGTTGGCTTCTTAGATAAATTATTAATTTAATAAAGCTGTTTTCTAGTAGTACCGTTCAGAAAAACAGACTAAGTTATAAAAATATCTTTATTTTCCAGTCGCTGCCTAGCATGACTCGGTGGCATTTTTATTGTCCTTTCTTTACAATTGCTACCTAGCTTTAAAATTCTTATACACTGTAAAACTAAATTTCAATTTCGTTTCAGCAATATTTCAATAAGTATTTTAGTATCATTTTATTTTTCAGGTATTATGTATATAAACCCTTAGAAAGGAACTGACAAACAGAACAATATTTGATAAAAATTTAACTAAAAATTTCACTCCCGAAGTTATTCGAAATAGCTTGTCCTGCACCGAGGTAAATTTTGGTTTCAAAGAGAGTTGTTTGATGAGCTAAGCATAATACCTTTACTTTTCGAATTTGTGATAAAACCTGAAAAAAAATTCTTAAAATAAAATACAAGGAATAAATAAATTCGGCAGGTCATTTCACTTACAGACTAAAACCTTTACTAATATTATGAAAGGAAAGATTTGTTTGCTTGTTTCGAATAAGCTCCGAAACTAGTGATCCAATTTGTATTATGTAAGAATATATATTACTACTAAATATCTATATTGAGCGACATAAGCTACCTTTTTTTCCTGAAAAATTTATTACAAAAAAACAAAAAATAACACGAGCTGAGCTGAGATAGAATGTGAGTTATTGAAAATGGGATAATTATATGATGGATTAATTATATGATGATGCCTTTATCATCAAATCTCTTGCAATGAGTATTTTATTTTAAATAAATATTGATACATTTCTATTAACTAGTGTAATCGCGTATGTTAACTAATTTAAGCCATTGTAATACTTAGCTTATTGTGTTGCCGTAATTGGTTAATTAAATTTACTGTGGTTAAATTTAATTAACCAAACGTGAGAGCCGTTATTATGCTCAAAGTTGGTTTTTCCAACATGTGCCTATTCACCCCATCTAGCGAGCGGTTTATTGAAACTATTAATTTAATGATAAACAAAGTAGATACACAGGTTGTCGCAGTTTCAATCATTTTAGCTTTCAACGTTAAAAAAAACAGTAGCATTAAATTACCCAACTTCACGTTTTATTTATACAAAAATTCGTTAAAATTAAATAGTTCTTCTCACATAAGTTTTTTTAAAACAATATCTTTTCAATTTTTTTATTTAAGTACAGACAAAAAGTAGTAGCCGAATAAGTTAATAGGAAAAGTACTACAAACTTTCATTTCAATCTTAGAAAAAAGTTCTTAGATATCTAAGATACGGTGATTGTATTAAATATTAACTCAACGACATTAGTCGGCAGCCTACTCGTAACATATAAACATACATGTTTATACGTAACTAGTTAACCCTGCCATGCATGCAACAGCAGCCATTTTTAAATAAATGCAATTTGTAGGTTATTAGAGTAATACTATGTATATGAATGTAAGATTAGATGTAAACTATCTTATATTTCAAGGTAGGTCAAACTGCACACGGTGTGCAAATTTGACTAAAGATTGGTAGTTATGGAGTCCATTAGGACAAGCAATGTGAGACGTTATTCATATATATAAAGATTTTTTTATATGAGTTTAATTCATATTAAAAAAACATAAATGACAAAACAAACTTTATTGAACGTAAAATTCATAATTTCCATTAAAAAATACATCACAGAGATATAAAGATAAATAGAAGTTTACTTTAAATAGAATAGTATTTGTGAATAAGCCATTAAAAGTAACAAAGGTACTGACGTAGAGGTAAAGGAGTACTTTACCAATTGTAGTTTTTCCCGGAATAGATGCATTTATCTCTAAAGTCTATTTTACAATCATTGACGTGATAGGGGATGCTGAGGGTAATCTGGCTAGCTGAACAGTTAAAAAGCATGCACCTAGTAAAATAAAACGTAAGGTTGCCGGTCGAAGTTTAGCGCCCCTTGTACACATTTTATAAATAAACTAAATGATTGATTTAACGAGATAGTTTAAATACAAGTACTAAGCAGATAAAAAAAAACTATGTGTTTTCGAACAAAATTCGTAACAATAAATTAATAGCGTTGTATAATAGGTACTTTATCTTGAAAGGAATCTCCAAATGCCTTTATTACGTTCGCTAGGCTTATTTGAGCAAATAAATTGCTTTCCTCATTTTCTTCACAACATTAGTTTTATTTATGGACGAAAAGCGATTAAGATTTGCTAAAGATTCTGAAACCTAAACTCAATACAAAAACCGAAACACAAAGTATAGTTATAGTTAATCTTTATTGCGAATCGATAGTTCTTTCCGCGAAAAATTTAAATGTAGAATATACAACAAAATTTGAATAGGGGTAACCGTTTATTATTTACTAAAGTGGTAACAAGCAGGACCGCCACCTGTAATACCCCCTGCAATAAAAAGCAGCGTTAAAAGCCACAAGGATGCTAACAACACTGACACATGGGATGTCGTTTTCTTGCTTTGTATTATTGCTCTGTCTTCGGTGCTTAACAGAAGGAAAAACAGAAAAATATCTTTACTCTACCTCATTGTGGCAAAAACAAGCTCCACTTTGGTCCTTTCCCTATCAGTAGTACTAGTTCAAGAGATCTGCCACCTCTGATATTTTAACTTATAATTTTAGTAATTTAAATAACCGTTTACTATACGACGTTAATTATAATTTTCTTTTTCTCTGCACTATGATGATCTATACATTACTGACCTTGAAGCCTACATAAAGCGATGATAGCTCGATTTTCACTGCTAAATGGCATATTGTCATATGCATATATCAAATGTACGCGTCTCGTGCTGCTTTTGGAAGGAGCGGAAGAGATATGTAAGCTTTTCAGCCAGGATGGAATGGCCAGTACACTTTCCGAAAAGATCAACAATTATTCCTTTCTCCCTTTCTTTAATCGTGGCCGCTGGTATCTTATGACAATCTTCGGTAACTCCGGCTTACGTTAGCCTTTCACGGCTTTCTTTATGACGTAGTTATTTATGGTGCAATGGAGATTTATGCACAGGTTTGAATCTATAAAGCGGTCACGCTACAGTTAGCTATTGTATTCGTTGTACTGTTGTTGAATTATTTAATTCCCTAGAACCTTCGGGTCCAACGGGCATTGATAGAATAGTTTAATTTTTATATAAAACTAAATAACCACGTGGCAACACTTCTGAACAACCGCCCATGCGTAATTGGCAAGGCCTCCTAATAAGGAATGAGAGAGCTGTTAGTTACATAGTTTCTGAAGATGTGCCATGAAAATCCGTAATCACAGTGACTAAACTGTGTGAAATCAGATGTCTACCCGAAGGCCACAACGCGGGGGCTAAGCCTTCAAAATGAAAGAATAGGTACTTTTCTTAGCAGCTTAAACGGACCTAGATCATTTAACCGGCTGCATTTCTCAGAAGGTTCCTTTACCAGGAGTTCACAAAACTTTTCTCTTTAATTCGGCCGACGCGTATATTTGCGGAGCAGTGGGCTGACAGAATTTTGGAGTATAAGCGGCAACCTCTTTTTTTTCAAAATTGCTAACTGCTAAACTAAACTGGCACTAGTATCTGAAAACTCTATAAGTTTTAGATGTTATTTAATTTGGATTTCACTTATTTAACTTTCTAAAAATTTTATCACATAGTACAATAATAACATACAAAAATAAAATTTTAAAATCGGATTATTAGAAGTGAAGCAAAGAATTAAGTACCTCCTATTTGGGGAATAAAAATCCAACAAAAGGTTCAATTTTAAAACGGTATAATGATATGCACAATAACATGTGAAATTTATTGTTTATAAGTTGCACGGTTTCATTTTTTCACTTTTTACTGCTGTACCATTATTAAATCCTCAGAAAAATAATTCCGTCCACAGAAGTGCAATATTCCAGATTAGAAAATAATGAGCTAACCGAACGGTGTGTAATTTAATTGCTATCGCCATACCCTACAAATTTTGCTTTACGTGACCTACTTTCATCCATGAATTAATTATATATAATTATTAAGACAAAACTGTTTTGTATAATTAAAGAATGTGAATAGTGGGTTGTGCAGTTAGGATAATGAACAGTAAATTAGGGGATCTGTTTTTTTATAAGTTGGCGATATATTTTATATCATTCAGAATTTTAAGTAAATTATTACGATTTTGTTAGTAATATCCCTATAAATATTGTATTTTTGAATACTATACTTTTTTATTTAAATTCCGAAGAGAGGGGTAAGACTCAATGATCCGTTACCTAAGTCCTAGGATGGTGTCAGGTACTTCGTGAACAATTTAGTCAAGATTAAAATTGTGTCTCAATAAGGAAGGGAATATATGATAAAGTAAAGTAGAATATATAAAAACGCCACCAGGTCGGTTCATCTCCAGCGAAGATGTAGGGAGATGGCATATTTCCCAAATTGTTAATTTTTGCTATGAAAGGTCTTTTTAAAGCTATTAGATTGGGATGGATTTTAAATCGAAACCGGAGGTGAGTAAATCGCTCGCAATTGCCTATGACAAAGTTATTATGGCTGAGACCCTGGTTGGCCTCGATAAAATGTTCGAGGGCCACAGTACATTGTTCGTAGTTCTAAAGATAAAAAAAAATAGAATTTTTTTATCTTGAGAAAATAAATACAAAAATCATTTCTAATTCCCATTTTTTGTATTTATTTAAAATTGGCGATAGTCGAATCAACTCTGACATTTTGACAACCAAGATCTAAGTCGGTCCAATGACCATCGACCCTGGGCATGGGCAACTTTTAATATTTGTAAAACAAAGGAAAGCGATAAAATCCGTAAAAAACGGTATTATTAAATATACATCGTACGACATAACTCTGAGTGTTGCCTGACTTAAGTGGCAATGGGTAGGACACATTCGCAGAAATGATAGTCGATAATTCAGAAAAGTTCTAGTATGGCTATATATAAGTACGTAGTAAAGGTTGTATGAATTTAAATATTTTAGTGCAATGTAACGTTTTTGCCATTTATACATCACAAGATAACTTTTACCTGCTGCTTCACTGCAATTAAATGTATTTTAGTGTTTGTTGTAAAGCGTTTTCTAAATATGTATACATCTTGTACAAATAAGTTACTAACAACATGAGAGTGTATGGAACGAATAATAATAGATTTTACAGCACGGTATACACAACCCAGTAATAGGGTAAGCTTTACTCTATGGATGAATTACTTGTTGGATGGTTCATCTAATTTTTCAGATTGTCAGCTCATGTTATCATCTTAATCAACCAGAAAACAACGATAACAGTTGTAAGGAGTAAAAAGTGGTTTTCCGTCGGGATTCGACCCCACAACTATCGGTCTGTAAAGCAAGAGCCAATAACGCTAATTTAATTTTCTCGCGTTTTTACAGGTGGTGCCAGCTGGAACGTGACTTAACATAATTTATATAACATACGTTATTATGTAACGTAACTTCAGACAGTTACTAAAAATAATGGCAATAAAATGGGCGGGCAGCGTCATAAAGCCGGCAACGAATGTCTTAGCGAAGGCAATATAAGTCTGCATATTGTATGTGAAACAAAGCAAGATATTAGATTTGACAGGAAACACGTTATCTAACACTACAATTGACTTTAATAGTTTACCCAAATTTGACTTGAAATGGAAATGAACAAAGTAATCCATAGCAATAAAGCGGTGTCGTATGTATGTTGCAGTCATAAGCCGATTGTCACTCAGTGATTGGCAACACGATGACAATACACCAATAGCAACGCTAGATGTATGACGCAACTTCGTTTCCATGGGTTTTCATTTGAATTCAAATATAAATTTGACAAACTATACGAGTGTTAATCCGTGACACAAATAAACTAAAATTAAAAAATATATATATATTTTACAAGATATATGAATGTTTTCACAATACATATTCATTGTGGTTATATAAAAAAATTCTTAGAAAATAAACATATTTTAATTTGGTTTGTTACAAATCGATACTACGATAGTAAAATTATCAATCTATTTATTTAAATTGTTTTTAAATGTGTTTATTAATATTTGACTTTGGTTACATTTTGATTACGGACAAAGTTTAATATGTAATAGGAAAAGTAATCGGAACTGGGGTTAATTAAACTTAAGGAGAACAAATTCAATTAGGGATGAGAAAAGTCGGTGATTCGTACATTGGGACAAATTTATTGCCTAACTTTTGGCTGTACACAATTTATAGTAAAACTTTGCCACAGAAGTTTGCAGAATTCAGTCTTCTTTTTATTATTATTTTAACAAAGTAATAAAATAATATAATATTTCTAGACGAATAACACCACATCTTCTAGTCCTAAATTAAGCAAAGTATGTATTACGTGAACTAGATGACAGATAAATAAATAAGGTATACTTTTCTTTGTAAATAAATGCATGATATATGCAAACAGACACAAAACAGCCAGATACTACAATAACACATGCTTATAACGCAAAAATTTTTCCCTCGAGCGGAATCAAACCCATGCAACGTAACCCCAGGATCTCTAAACACTATGCCAAGCGGGTAGTCAAACATGTGTTATAACAAACATAATTAACGAAATAGGAGCACTACAAGCGGAGCGACAAGGCTACATAAATAAAAAAAAAACATACGCCCTGAATTGGGTACCTACTTAATTGCCCTGTTTTTTAAGAAGTTGGTCAATAAAATATATTTCTATATCTCATATTGATATTGTCCGAATAGGTAGTTCTTAGTTTCTTAACGTTATCTGACCGACAGGGTGCTTAGTGTACCTTAAAACAATTATAATTTAATGGAATTGATGGAGTTAAGTTATTTAATGGAGATATTAAAATCGTTATTTAACCTCATATTATTTTTTATTAATTAAACAGTACAAAAGTGGTCAATAAAACAATTTTAGTAGCCGTTTTATGCAAGATTTATGATAGTTTAATTTAAACATTAACGGCCCAATGCCATCTTCCGGTGAGTCGATCCGGAGCAGGTATTATAAATTCATTTCAAAGCGCCCACTTGAAATTTTAAATATCTTTCCAGCAAGGGAACTGAAAAATATTCTTTGTGAGAGGAACGGATAAATTATTCTAGCGGTTCAACTATTGCTTCGAAATTTTTTTGTTTTACCAAATTGTTTTTTAAAAACGCGTATTTATGTCTATATAAATTATGTGCGATCAAACGAAAATTCGAAAATTTAGAGCTTTTAAAACAAAGTCTGTTAAGAAACCTTTACACGTACCACACATAAAAAGTTATTAGCATAGTTAGCAAAGTTATTAGCATCAGAAAAACAAAAGCGTAAGCCTAGTATGCTAGTTTAGTATGAATGTTTATTTGTCATTGACAAAGTATATCTTCTCACTGCAAAAATAAGTTATAACATCTTTCTTAATCACATTTGACCGAGAAATCAGTCGAATAAACATTATTAAAAACCAAAAAATAACGAAATTATAGATTACTTTCTATAATAAAAGAGAGCTAAGCCGTAGCTGTAACTGCCTTCTTAGCCTAGTGGTAAGGGCGTGTGCTTTAGAAACCGGAGGTCGTGGGTTGGAATCCTGCGGGGACGCAACTAAGTTTCATTGTTGTTTCCTAGTTGGTTAGATCAATTTGGGCTTATCACCCAAAAGTAAGATGAACCATGAAGATAGAGAGACCGTATTTTTTTATTGCAGCTTTCGTAATATGATTTAGCTGTTTTTAATTGGCATAATGTAGCTAATTCTTTACAGTAGTTGTTTTCCAAATTAAAAATAAAAGTAGAAATGATTCCGCATACGTATATATAATAAGTTTGCACAACTACCCATAAATACAAAATAGCGAAGGCAATATAAGTCTGCTTATTTCGGTCATTTGAAGCAAACGTACTATTTCAGTTTTAATAGGTCCTCTTAAAAGGACATTATTTCTACAAGAATTGATCCGCGTTATTAATTACTCATGCAGAGTAGGCAGAAGTAATCACGTTCGTGTGTTTAAAATATAATAAATAGTCTTGTTGGATAAAAAACTTTGTTGTCTGTTTTTAACAAGTCATGTTGTAACTTGTCTCTTAAAACTTTATTAAATTTAGGAGTTTTTATTATTGTATGACTTTAAGTGATAAGTTTTATATAAGTTAAAATGAGTAAGTAAAGATGTAGATAATTGAAACTTAGAAATACAAATTCTATTAGGGATGAGAAACGTTTGTGATTTCGTAAGCCAGGAGGATTGCTTCAAATTTGGCGATACTCAATGTGCAGTAAAACGTTGCCAAAATGGTTGCCGTTTCATCTCCCTGTTCTTATAATTTATGTGAAATTTAAAATAACATAGTAACATAATTATACAATATAATAAAAAATTCCTAATGTTGTTCACCATCATCAGCCTGTGATAGTCCACTGCTGGA